>CAEFZY010041640.1:0-50256 GCA_903066815.1 Brachyrhaphis roseni
CCATCTATGGTCAGTGGTGGGTGTTCAGTGTGGCCCTTCCTGAAGTCCATAACAATCTCCTTGGTTTTGCTGACATTTAGCAGGAGGTTGTTGTTGCTGCACCACTTGGTCAAAAGATTGACCTCCTCCCTGTAGTGGGTTTCATCGCCCTTGGTGATGAGGCCCACAAGAGTTGTGTCGTCTGCAAACTTCACTATATGGTTGGAGGTGTGGGTTGTGTCACATTGAAATATAAGGGTGTGACGACAAACTGTGAAGGTAAAACTGGAGTCCCAGTGCGATAAGGTTTTGCAATCTAGTAAAACAAAATTATTCTTGCACTGCAGCATTCCTAAAACGCACTGACCTCACCTGTTGCACTGATACAAACAATTCAGATGTTGTGGTGTCATGCTGAGACTAAATGAAGAAGCCGATCGAGTCATGGCTAACTTTTATTTTGAGAAATGAGAATCGAATGACAACTGACATGAGGAAGCAGGTTGGATTCAACACAATAAACTGGAAAACACCAGACAAAAGTAAAGCTGCGAACTGACTCCCATTAGATATTGTTATGTTGACTCTGAAATCCTTCAAGCTAACGCTAATTTGGCTTTTTTTTTATTATCATTTCTAGGCAAAACATTGTAAACCAGTACACTTCGATGAGTCAGTTAAAAGCAAAACTGCTGATACTTTTGTATTGAAGCCCAGGTTTTTGCAAGAAGCAAAACAGACACTTCCTCTTTCAGGACTGACACGTTCAATACTGCTGTAAACTTCCACGACAAACTGGTTTTGTGGCCTTCAGAATGACAAATATTTTTCTTGAGAGGCACATGGCAGATGGTTTAGTCACCACAACAGGTTTGACTGCAGCGGCGGTGTGGGAAGCACACGGGCCGACTGTTAGAGCCTTGAAGCAACAATAAAGTCTCAGAGGGATGCAAAAAGGAAAGAGCAGAGGGAGCGAGAGAACTGTGGGAAAGTTCAGTGCCCTTGGAGGAGCCTGATAAGGCGATACGGATCCCGCGTGTTTGTGTTGTGCAAATTTGTAACGACCGCAAGCCTCCCCGTCCGAAGGGCGATTTGGGTGTGGCGAATGTTATCTGTGTGACTCCAGTTTGTCATGGTAATGTCTTTTGCATGTAAGGATAGTTCTGCAGTTGCCATACAGGTTTGTGCAGTGGCTGTTTTTAACACACACAAAGGTTGACCTCACTCCTTTCTTTTCTCCCGGCAATGAGATCTGCTTTGTTCAGCACAAAACACGTAACCCGATCTTGCGCCATGCAAATCGTTTGAAAGATCTTCCTCTCCACAAAGAGGGATAAAGTTCACCTACTTATTCCTCACACCGCAAAAACAGAAAAAAGATCTTACCAAGCATTTTTGGTTCAGTTTCTAGTGGAAATAGTTTTAGTACTCTAAAAATAAGACAAAACTAACTTACAAGTAGCTTTGCAGCAAGAATTCGGAGCTTGTTTTAAGTCAATTATTCCTTTAATATTGATGAAAAAATACAAGTTATGAGTGAAATAATCTACCAGTGGAACAAGACATTTTCCCATATGGAGGAGTATTACATCTAATACCTTTTCACCAATATTAAGTAATAATTGACTTAAAGCAAGCTCCTATTGCTTTCTGAAATGTTCCTTGTGAGGTAGTTTTGTCTTATTTACAGATTACTAAGATATTCACGTTAGAATCTAGTCCAGAAAAACTTGGTGAGGTTTTCTGTTTTTGCAGTGGAGCGTTGCCTCACACAATAGGAGGGAGGAGCCAGACAGCCATGAAGAGGAAACGATCTCAAACCGACTGACAAGTCTAGCTACACCCAGGGCTGCCCTGGAGGACAGCAACAGGCCCTGCTCCTCCCCCCGTCTTCAAAACACTTTTATTTGCTCATCGAGAAAAGGAGATCAAATCACGCTTCCTCTATGAGGGCGTGTGCTCTCCATGATGAAATCTCTCCACTCGACAATGCCAAACCAGAAGTTTAAAGTTCAAGAATGGGATCTCTCATATGACTCTTGCAGTGTTACACATTTACTGCACATGACAAACTCAATCCGGCCGCCTTAACTTTTTAGGTGGGACGCATAAATAGAACCTTAAGGATGGCGTTTGTGTGCTTGAATGCTGTTTTATTAATCAAATCAACGCAGGTTTTATCGGTTTGCTAACAAATTAAAGTATTCAGTTTCTGCAGTTTTTCGCAACTCCACGATGATGGAGTTTCACGGAGTTTTGCACGCTAATGCGTAATTGTGAGTTTATTGCAAATTTGCCGCAAAAATTGTCAAAAATATCGGTTTTAATGATAACTCCCACCTGCAGGTGGCAGTATTTCTTACTTTTTTTTTTTTTGTTTCCCCACCAGGGGTTTTTCTGTGGGCTCTAGTGTCCCTTATTTGATAGTAGGCTGACAGGAAGGGGGAAGACATGCGGTAAGTATCGTCGGGTCCGGGAGACGAACCCGCGACGGCCGCGTCGAGGACTCAAGGCCTCCAAGTGTGGGTCGCGCTAACCCCTACGCTACCACGGCACGCCCCGTTTCTGACTTCTACTACGCCGCTGTCTGAGCCTTTGTTGACGTCACATTTATCGTCATACAAAAGCGCAAGTATCGCTTTTTTTTTGCAAGTATTTCTAAATTAGTTCCACAAAACAGTAATTGTGACTGTAAAAGAATCACAAAATCACGAAGTCTTGGAGGAAGTAATCTGTTTCAATATTATTTAATTTTAAAAAGACGCAGACACAGCTGCTTATTAATATTTTTATTAATAACAAGTTCTTAAGGGGTTTTATCAATACATTCTGCTACAACTGGCCCTTGGAGAACATTCATGCCATTGATATGGCGCAAAATGAAAATGAGTCTGACACCCATGATTTACAGCTTCAAAAAAAAAAAAAAGCGGAAGGAGTCAGGGTGGCTCGTTTGTGGGCGAGCAGGTTGATGTGTTCACCGTCTGAACACATTCAGCACATCACCTTTCAGCTCATTAGCTCCCAACATGCAGGAACATGAAACCTTGTCATTCTGCACCTTGCTGCAGGACTCCCTCCTCCAGCAACAAAATGATCCAGAGCTGCGCTCCCATTATGAAACCTCTCACAAGACCAGTGCCTCACAGGAATGCTGTTGTGACACATGCGCACTGTTGACACAAGGGTTAAACATTGAACAACACACACACACACACGCACCCCCACCGTTGAGCTGGTAAAAAGGGCGGGAGCTTTAACCGCCCGCCGCACCAGTTTCTGTTTATCTTTCCGCCTTGGCTGGCTGCTTCCTCTGTCCTCTCCCAACAGTCGTCAGGTTTATCAAAGAAAAAACCTCCCTGGTCTAACTGCAGCCAGGTGCGGCACAGTATAATGATTCACGCAGAGGGCTGCCTCGCATGTTCGGGGGATTTGTACAGGTCAACGGGTGCATGTGTGTGTGTTGGATATCATGTGGTGCAGAGGGTTCAGCAGGAGTTCAGGACAGATTCATTATTCATGCTTTACCAAATAAAAGCGCAGCAGAGCCCCTTTCTCTCTCATTTTTTTCTTCTAGAAAAATCTAACCGCTTGCATTCTCTTTGTTTAAAATGTAAAGATGTTCAGTATTTGTTTTGCCAAGTGCTGGAAGTGAACTGATGTAATTCCTTACTGGAAGGAGGGGGAAGGGACCTCTTCAATGTAATGTGTGTTGTCAAAGCTTTGAAAATCCCTGCTTAACAATTCTAGGAAAGCCAGGCCACCTGGAAATCTCATGACTTCCTGAATCTAATTCCAGGCCGAGTTATTGGGCCGTCTGACTGGGAGCTTTCATTGAGCGGTGTAAACACTGAATGTCAGGCATGTTTGCCAGAGCCGGGGCTGAATTAGGCATTAGTCCTCACGTAATGCCCGCTGTGAACTCAAATGCCCCAGCAAAGCCCTGATTATATTTTCTCCCCGTCTAACAGCTTGGACTCGGAGAGAAATCTGGCAACGGCTGGACATCTAAACAGGAAAATTCTGTATAGGTATGGATTGGTTCCCAGTTTTAAGATATACCACAGTTTTAGGCAGTTACACTTTCAAATCCACAAATATTTCCAGTTATCCAATTTTTGGCTTGAAATTCATGTTAATGAGAGGTCAGAGAAAGTACTGGAGTCAGCAGTTTACATAAAGTAAAGCAGGTATACTTGGAGTTTACCAACAAGTACATCTGATAGTATTTCTTCAAGAATATGCGAGTATAAGGCTAGTATTTTTGTCAGTACACCAGCTACTATTTCTGTGAGTAGCAGGCATACTACAGTACAGCTAGTATTTCTGAGAGAATACAGCAAGTATTTCTCTGTGAATAGATCCATACCTGCGGGTATACTAGAGAGTATGCGGGTAGTATTTTTGTAAGTATAACTGCTACTACTTCTATAAGTACACCAATGAGTAAACCTGGCATATACCAGTGTGTATTCCAGTGAATATACCTGCTAATATTTCTGAATATACCAGCAAGTATACTGGCAAGTATTTTTGTGAGTACACCTTGTACCTATTTTGAAGGTACAAGCTACCGGCTCTGTAAAGCAGCAGACTGCAGGCTAGCTCCTGGACTTGTTGCTCTACAGCAGATGGTATTTTATCTGTATTCCATTACGTTCTCTAACAACAGAGAAAACAGTTGTTACACTTTTTTCTTGAGTGAAAAAAATGTGAAAATTCTTGACATTTTGGTTTACATTTTTTTGCTTAAATGGCGTAAAATTTTCACCCAAAGGTTATCAAACAGCGAGAGTTTCATACCAGTCCATAACTAACACCATACGGTCCACTTCATGTTGTTTCTCAGGGGTTCTCACTTAATTGACGTGTCACAATAAGATACATTCTTGGTGTTTTGATAAGCTACAACTGCATGCTGACAGAGCAAAAAGGTATGACACCAGCAGGGGAGAATCCAGAACAAAATCCCCTCTCATCTCACAGTATGCTGTGTTGGCGGAGCGTGACCTCATCCAAAGTTTACACGCAACCGCCCCATGCTGCTTTGTTATCTTCAAACCAGCACATTCCAGCCTTCAAACAAAAAAAAATGTCAGCGTGCAGATCCTGCTGTGCTGTGAGAAGCACAAGAAGGGGAAAAAAAAAAAAAATTACTAACTCGCAAAAGTTTCAAAAACTGAAAAACAAACACTAGCCGCCTCTTAAAAAGTACAACGGTTGACGTGTACATGTAGGTCGGTCAGCTGTGGACGGATTGGAGCGCTATATGTCTGCTTACTCAGCAGCCTGCACCAAAGCGCAGCTTGCTTACCGTTCTGTTTTTAAAAACAGACCGCAGGGTAGTAAATAGCTACAAGGAGGATCACAGCCTTCACAGCTGATTGGCTTGATGCTGGCCTGACACAAACAGGAAGCCGGTCATGCAAGTCAGAGAAGAGAGCGGACGACGGGGAGAGGCAGACAAGGTGCAGAATGCGGTGGCAAAACAAAGAATGTGTGAAGGCTTGCAGGACTTAGATTTGAGAAAGAGGGAGAGAGAGAAAAAAAAACTCAGACTTTTTGTTTGCAGAGTGCCGTGTGACTCATGGAGGAATGCAGTGTGTGATTTAGATCTCTGCATCGTCAGCAGGCAGCGTGCACCGAAAAATGGGGATGATGTGTGAAGCAACAGTAGAGCGAGAAGCCACAAAATGATGCCAACCATAAACTGCAATCATACTGTGATGTTTACCTGCAGTGGTTTGAAAGTGTGTTGCAAGAATATTCATCCCTCTACAACCATTTCCCATTTTGTCACATTACAACCATGCAATCTAAAGTAGCTTAGAGATGTGATAGACCGACCTTGGTGGTGCAGTTACAGCTGCAAGTTGTTTGGGTGGGACTCTACTATAAGCTGAAACCTTCATAATGAATGGAGAATATCTGTGAACAACAATTTTCAACACTTGGCATAGATTCTAACTTGTATTTAGGTCTGGACTTTGACACTAAAATACACTTTGGTATTAATTGTAACTGTGGCTGTAGTTTTGTGTTGATATCCTGCTGGAAGGTTAACCTCGTTAACCTTCAAGTTTTTCTTGAGAATGTTGTGTTCAGGGTGTCCAGAAATGTCAGATTTCTTCCTGCCTTTTGCCCATAAAAGCACAATTTTAGGAGTCCATGACAGATACTTATCCTGTTAATCGATTTTCCCATGTGCAGCTCCTGCCACAATTAGCCTCTTTACTGCTTTTCTGATTTAATATTCTACTTCATGGACAGATTGAATGGTGCTTTAAAATGTGTTTTGGATATCATTTTATCACCTAACTGTGCTTTAAACTCTTTTTCTTGGTCTCTATGAAGCCATTTGTTCTCTTATGTTCTCCAGCAAAACTCGGAGGCCTTCAGAGAACAGCTGGATTTACACTTTTTACAGTTTTTTTTCTCTTTATACTTCATAATTTACACGCTGCACTGTGCACCGGCTGTCACATAAAACAGAAATGAAATCCACAGATGCTTTGGTTGTATTGTGACAAAATGCAAAAAAAACTATAGGGGATAAATGTTTTTGCAAGGCCCAACCATAGCTGAGTTTCAGTCTTTAAACATCAAGCGTGTAAATATAACACTGTGAATGAGCTCAGGGAACATGTGACATGCTAGCTGTTAGTTTCGAAAACGAGCCTTCTGCTAACATGTGCGCCTTCTTTTAGTGTAGGATGTCACCTTCGAATGTGCAGTTTGTGTGAAACTTCCGCTAAAGTGATTTGAATTCCCTTTTTTTTTGGTCACATTGCAACAACCTTGAGATTACGTAAGCGCAGCATAAAGTGACTAAAACGATTTCACTTCCTCGTTATTTGCCTGTTTGAGTAAACACAATACATGTTCCCTATTTAACATTTGCCTATAGTAAAGTATGATCTCATACGAGATAAAAGGAGGATTCTCTATCAGGTCGTTAATCATCAAACAGGCGAGTGCGTTATCTCCTCTGTTGGGTAACTGCGGTGCATGTGACGGAGGTGAAGCACAGAGTGGAAATCATGAGTGACATATCAGCTCTGCTACCCAAAGAGCTTTGAGAAAAACAGCCCTCCTCCCTTCCTCTCCTGTCAACCTACTGTTACCATTGCCTGACTCTGAAGGTCAAATGGAAGAAAAAAAATAAATGAAGAGAGAGAGAAAGAGAAGAAAAAGACACTGCCACCTCTGACTGACTGGTTCAAACAGGCCCTAGGAGGAATGGGGGTTGCTGGTGCATGGGGCGTGGCTTTCTGAGCATGCCCAGTGAGCAGGAATGCCGTGTGATGGCAACACAGCGGGCTCTCCCATCTGCTGATGCACCGCTCGCCCTCAGGCCCTTTTCCATCCAGTCTAGTGAGCAGGCAGATCAATTTACTGCGGAATGAACACAAAGTCAGCGGCTGACGCATGCACGCACATATTCACACATTCTTTGTGTTCGTCAATGGCTCCCGCTCCGCTCTACGCCGCACTGCACTGCAGCACCCAAGCACACATAAGATTTTACTCATGCATGCATAAACCTAGAGAGAGAGAAAGAGAGACAGAGTTGGCAACAATGAATAGATCCATTATTCAGGGAAACTCTTCTCCACACAAAGCTTGCACAAGAGAAGATAAACCCACAATCTTCCTGCTGTCAAATACCTGCAGAATAATGCTGACTCATCTTTACCCAAAAACACAGCCTCATAATGGCGTCTTCAATATCAAAACTCAGCGGCAGCAGTCGACATGCGCTTTGTTGTTTTGCAGATCATGTTGCAGGCAAATGCATGATGCTTATTTGCAAAGGATGTTATTATCTTTCTGGCAACGTGAGACTCAGTGTGCACAATCAGAATAACTGAGGAGTCTCGTCTTGTAGAGCTGAGAATCTGCTGACGAGGCACTCCTGACATCTCTGGGTTAATTTTCCAATCCTTACCCAATTTTCCTCTTCCTACTTCTGCTTCATACTCATATAGTTAACCACTGTGTCTCAGTTTGTTTTCTTTGTGTGGTACAGTCATTTGTAGAGATGAAGAACAACACAAGAAAGCATGACAAAATCTCTCAAATGTCTCGATGGCAGTGCAAAAATTAAATAAACACATAAAATCCCATTATTTATGGATATTATGAATCACAATCATCTGTAAATAGCTTGAAATTTGCATATACTTGAGAACTGTTTTAAAAACGCTCACAACTGCCCATTTTAATAGTTAGTATTAATATACAGAGTCCTATTGGAGACATGGGATTTTTCTTTTCCCATTGCGTTTATTGCATTCCCTCGCAATAAATATTGTATTCCCTCAAAACAGGTTTTGCGTTCCCTCGCAATAAATTAGCAAATACACCCTGGTATATGTCACATATGATCAAAGTGATAACAAATGTCAACTTAAAGTTGCACACACATACACCTTTAAAACTCTTAACTGTTTTCAACTTTTTTGTGCAGAAAATGTAGCTATTAACTGTGAGATGGCAATATTAACCCTAAAATAATTCAAATTATAGTTTTGATTTATTTTACTTTTTCTCTTTCCTTCTTACAGGAAACACCAGCCATTAGCTTGTCAGGTAGCAATGTGGCTAGGAACTGTATGTCAACATCCAAAACTTCGTTTTCTTTTGAAGATTTTAGACATGCTCTACAAAAATATCCACTAAACTCATAAAAATGATCTAAATTAATCTATGATTAATTCAATCACATATTTTCCGACATTTATTTTACAACATATGTGCATCAAATGTGGTTCTGACCCTCGTTTGGAGAAGTTGATTTATAGAAGCATAAGAGAGTATAATAATTATGCTGTTGGTACAAAATATTTATTTAAATCTCTTAAAATTACATTTTTAAAATGTGGTTGAGGGTACAGTGTGGGCCAATTACCGGTATCAAGGTATCAAGATATCAAGGTATATTGAGGTTTTAGTGTGTGAAAGTGCAACTTTAAAAACACCAAACTGCTGTATATGGTTTAAAGTCCTTTTATTGAAATATCAAACAAGGTTTCAAGAGACCCGTTTTCTCCACCTACTTGGAACTTACAAGTTCTTGATTGTCAAGTTTGATTTTTTTACTAAATCACTTATACTACTAATTACATGCAACTGGAATCAAACTTCTTTGTGGACGGTTTATGACCCCAAAGCGACCTGCGTGCACAAAAGAAGAGACGTCACACAGCAATACAAAGTTTAAGGAAGTAATAATGGCCGCCGGCATCCATGGATCAGTTTTCAAGTTGTCGAACAATCAGAGTAGACAAGATCAGAATCTTTCGATGAAATTCATTGTGTCTATATATAATACAGATTTTTTTGTAATTAGACATTTAGTTATTTTCCATGTCTCTCCAGACACACCTGACATGTTTCAACGGTTTGCTTCATCAGAGGCTGATGTTTGATGCTTCAGCTGTGATACCTCTGATGAAAACGGAAATATACCATCGAAACATGTCAGGTCTGAAGAGACACAGAAAATATCTAAGTGTCTAATAACAAAATAACCTTTAAGATTAGACCAGAACAAGATGAAGGAAGAGTCAGCACGTCACTGAGGACTTTAAGTAGATGATTAAAAATTACTTCAAGTTGTAAAAGCTGGTACAAACATCCAACTTGGCTCAGATGTTATTCTCAACAAAATGACAATAACGGTACAAAATGGCGACACGACAAGCTCTATGATTTTAAAACGTATTGTGAGGCCACTTCTCAACCTTTGTGCAAGCAACCAAAACCCGAAAACAATTTTTAAAGTACAAGTGGGAGTACTTGAGTAAGGCCTCTTAAAATGGTAATTTCCCAAGCTGAATGCAAAATCAGATGTGCAAGTCAAGGTGTGACTCGGTTGTACCTGTTCTCTCTTACATTATAGGAATAACTGAAGGATTGGGGGATTTAATGTGTTCTTTTATTTGCAGAATCACGTCTGTGCTTTGTGATATGCTAATAAGCTTCCCTTTAAGTAACTGAGCTGTGCTGCTTGGGAAAATCAACCAAGGTCCGATGACGCATCGTCTGTAGGATGATCAAAGAAGCAGAAGAGTTGATGAAAGAGATGTTCTCCAAGGATCCAGCAGTGAGTCTGATAGAGAGGAATTTGTGGGAGGAAAGGACACAAAGGGTAATGTAATCACGAACAGGAGAACTGATTTAATTGATTTTCCTAATTCCTCTCTTAGCTCTCAATCAAAACCAAATTTTTTTCTACCAATACATTCTTCCCAGATCCGTCCTTTATCCTCCATCTGTAATTTTCTGAGCCTCAAACCGCTACACCTCGCTGTAGCCTCAGAGTCGAAGCCATTTTTGCCACCTCTACTCATCGCTGCCTCTGGCTCGAGGGTTTCTAAATCCGGAGCATCTGACTCACCACCTACTCATGTGTCTCTACGACCCAAGTCCACCCGCTCACATTTGAATGCTTTGCACAACAATCTTCCACCAGTTCTTTATTTGTTGCAGACAAAACCAGTGATTGAACACACACTGATTAATTCACACTTTACCTGTTTTTGTACTTCCATTTGGGTCTCTACTCCTTCTAAAAACAGCCAAAGTTCTTAAAAAAAAAAAAAACACCCAGACATTTTCTGGTGTGGACAATTAGCTGTTTCAAAAACCTTCCGAATGTAATGTCACAAAGCTGAATGCATCATCTGCCAATCCCAACGCATTGACAGATGATCAGCCCGTCACCTGGCAACCAAAGAGGAATTCGATCACTTTTGGTAAGCTGATTTTACCGCTGCATGTACAATGGCTGATGGAAAAGACAAGTGCTTTGTTTTTCACTTAGCATCCAGAAACCACTTGCTGCATTCTTGGTTGTGCAGGAGGCTCTACTAATGCTTTTCAAAGATGTATAGTTGTGTAATTGTGCATCTGTTTGCAGTCACTTTCATGTTTGAGTGTAAATGTTGAGTTGGAAGATACTTTTAATAAAAAAATTAATTAAATAAAATAGATTCTTCGGATTTAAAATGACAAAAGGCCCTAAAACTGTTCACTCTGAAAGGAGCTCAAAATAGGCGGAACGGACTAGAATTAAATCTCATTAAATGCATTTTATATATATATGATTTTGTGCAAGAAATGTAATGAACATGTTTTACATAGCCAATAAACCTATCCTAGACTATTCAAGGAAGCATATTAGGTCACCTTTAAGCAACATTCTAGCAGCAGACAGCTGCAGTTCAAAGCTGCACGAACAGCTGGCTTTCATTGTCTGCACAGGAACTGACAGACATTTGAAACCGGCAACGGCTGCTATTAAATGTTTGTCTGTCTTTGTCCTCAGATGCCAAACACATCTCATTCCCGTAATGTTTGGCAATTGCTGAGGCCTGCTCGGAGACCGCAGTTCCTTGGATCCTCGCACCGTGCAGAATATGCTCCCTATTTGCCTCAAGGAGAAGGCAGACATTTAATCCGACCTCCTCAATGTCAGAATGGCGACGGAGATATACTTGGTAACTTGTGTTTTTGCACCCCTCCTTCCACCCTTTCCCAGTGTGAGTGTGTATGCATGTATCTTTCAAGCCGTTCATTTCCCAGAAAAGAGCTGAGGATTTATGAGTGCATGGGCCGCCGCGAGCGACATCTCCAGAGAAGGATGAGTGTTTCCTGCAAACAGTTGGGAGGGGGTGCGTGTGTGTGTGTGGGTGTGTGGGTGGACAGCTTCCATAGAAACACTATCCAGCAACACTTGAGGAGCGTCATCAAGGGGAGGTGTGCTGTGTGTGAGCACGGAGGAGGCGTGTTTCTGAGAAAAAGCCCACGAGGCCGTGCAGATCTGTGATTGACAGTTGACTCTGCTGATTACTGCCCCTCAGGGACAAACTCCTGACAACAGCTGCTGCTTCAAACTCCCCCTGAACTCTCGCTAACATCAGCCGTCTCACATAACGTCTCTCCAAATATGTCCAAACTTGACTCGTCAGCTTAAGCGTGGCATCCGAATCCCCTTCTTTTACATCTACCTCTGCCTCTGCAGAAATCCGACACAGGAGGACTTCGCCTGACCTGCTGAACCGACAAGTATCTGCAAAGTTTCAGGAGCCAGGGTTGCCAGGTCTGACTGACAGTTTAAAGCCTAAGCACAACATAAAACTCACCCAGCTCCAAAGAAAACAGCCCAAACCTCAACCTCTAATGAAACTCATGTTACCAGCATGAGATATAGTCATAAGCTGACTTTTCATTCAACACATAATTTAGCAAATTGAAATTACAAAAATAAATTTGCTTAATGGAAGCATGGAAATGGGATGAAGTGGGTTTTTGGCTGTATCCAAATTAGTGTGTTTGCAATTTAAACACATTTTTTGCATCACATGAGTGATGTAATCATGAACAACCAGATGTTACTACTGGAGGAAACGACAAAGAAGATGACAGGAAGTGGTAGGAGGATGATGGCGCAACATATTTTTTAATGACTTATTGTGTGCACAAACTTATTCATGTGTGATTTTAATCGAGTTTCTGATTTAATGAAACACTGTAATTACAAAATTGTGTTTTTTCAGTATTAGCAGAATATCAACAAAGTTCTGCGCACATTTTAGCAAAAAACGCAGCTATATATGTGTATATAGCTGAGAAATGCAGCTATATGTAAAGACAGTTTTGATTGTCCTTTATTATATTCGATATTATATTACATTATATTCTCATTAGGATTGTCTCTGAACACAATGAAGCTTGAGTTTTTTTGTGGCGTCTTGTAATTTTAAATCATGTTGTTGCCCTGGCATTTCTGTTTTATAATACTATTACACAGTGACACTTGATTAACCAATAACTAATCATTGATGATGTCACATTCGCCAGATTCTGGAGATTTCAAAATAAATTAACTAAGATAAGCGGCAGTGGTTTCTGAGATGGGCAGTAGCTCAGGGTGGTTTTTCATATGGGGCAGCAGGAGCTTTGTTTTTTTGCGTTTAGCTGTTTGAGATGACATGTTTGGTTTTTAGCAAGATATATTGTATGTTTTTTAGATTATAATTCTTCTAAAACTAAACAAAAACATGAGAAAGATCATTTCCATGCTAAAGGAAATGATCTTGTGATGTAGTTTGGACAAAGTTAAATAGCCATTAGCTGGAAGAGGTGTTGATTGCTCTATGCTATGTTAATCACTTCACAAGTTATGTTAGCTTGCTTTTATTACTCTATTGCTTTAGGTACTTCTTGGAAGCAATTTTATAGCCTATCAAATAGGGACGTTAACATGGAAATTTGGCCTGATCACTGATATTAATACTGGTGTTATATCCAATATTTGCCAATATCATAGATTGCATATAGTTCCTTGCACTTTCAGCACTGTAAAAATTACCACAGCTTCTTTATTCTCTGCTTCAGATAAACCTCTGCTGCATCACACTTCCACGTTTGTTAAATGAGAAATTAAAAGAAGTTTAGAGTGTTGTGCTGATGAATTGAAAATTAAGTGATGTGTTATGGTCAGTTGAAAAGCAAGAAGGGGGCACTGGATGTTGTTTGCCCAGGGCACCAAACAAGCTAGGACCGCTCCTGGCAATAAGTGTAATAACACAGCATTTTATTAAAAGGTTTCTGCCAAACAATGGCATCTATTTTGAACAAATTTCCCTTTGAACACTTTCTAAAATCCTGCCAAATGTTGTGAAAAGTGGCCCACATTTTAGCAACCGTTTAATCTGGCAGCACTGTCCCAAATATTTTCACCCCTCGTCTCCCCTCTTTATCCTCCGCCGCCATTGGGTGGTGCGGACGTGAGGAGGAACAGTGACTTCATGGTGGGGTTGTGTAAGAGTGCGGGGCGAGGCCTGAAAACTGAGCCGTGTGAGACAAACGAAAGTGCTGATGAGCCAAAAAGAGAGCTGGTGTTGCTGGAAGCCTGCAGATATTCCCCCTCAACCCAACTCAGCCCAACGCAGCACCCCTGGGTAGAAGTCAGATGTCAGCGAGGACAAACGAGGCCCGGACTCATTCGAAGCCACGTGGACAGCATGTAGAAGGCCCTGCTTTGGGCTGGCGGGGGGGTCAGGGCATCAAGTTGAAAGGGTGGGGGTAAAGGGGATCTATTCCAACGGAGAGAGAAAGGTCGCAGTGTAAGCTGATAAAGGCAGGAGGCAGGGCTTGGGGCCGCTTCCAGGCCAGCCAGTCAGCTGACGCTTGCAGCTGTGTTTGGAACATCAATATGAGCCTTGTTCAGCCTCTTTCCACCCCCCGCCATCACCGCCTCCCTCGCTTGCTCGCTCCTCACTCGGCATCCCCCCTCCTCTTCCCAACACGCCGTTTCCTTTCCTTTTTTTTTTTTTCCAGCTCTGATTTATGAAAGTAGGGCATGTGCCCATAACTGCTGCATCAAGGCACATGGCTTAGCCTCCAGAGGCACTAAGGCTCTGTTTACATCAGCCCAGACAACTGCACCACATTGCACAATCGCCACAGGCAGCCTGTTATATAAAGTGTGGAGCCACGTTGGCTCTGTTGTTTTTGTTTTTCGTCTCAGGCCTCCTTCTCTACCTATAAGTCCCGAGCTGCACAAATCCAGATGTTCTCAACAAGGATTTTATGTGATGCACCAACTAGTGGCAGGCATTTATCGTGTCATTTATCAGTTATCGTGATAATTTTCTTTATTTCCTTTATTTAACCAGGTAAACCCCATTGCGATCTGGATCTCATTTTCAAGAGGGACCTGGGCAGAAATCTGCAGTACACAACAACCTGGTTACAAAATAATAAAATTCTTATGAGAAGATTTTTGATTTCTTGTCCTCACAATTAATTAATTAACCTGACAAAACTGTATTGTTAGAATTGTTATTTTTACTACTTTTCTCCATTGTTCAATAAACATATTTCAATAAATATCAATAAATATAATTAAATGCAGTTACTGTATGAATTTTAGTGATACGAGTCAAACATTTCATGTGACTAGTGTCCTAAAGAAACATATTACAAACGTTTTTCAAGAGTATTCATGTTTGTGAGATTATAATTGCTGTGTAATGCAGTCATAGCCACCTAGTTACCTAAATAAAGATGTAATAGTGCCACAAAATATTATAAAACTTTAAGTACTGCATAACTGAAACCTGGAAGGAAAGTTTTTACAAACAAAAATCTAAAAAAATGGGTGCAGTGAATTTGTATTCAACACAAATTTAGCTTTTTTGGCTATAAGTTTTCTACAAGCCTGAGAGCAAAAAAACGTACTCAGATGTGGTCAACTTTTAAGTTTCAACCTATGTGTTCAAAGTTATCACAATGGTGGTACATGGTGGTGGCAGCATCATGATCTGAGGATGCATTTCTTCACTACAGACAGGAAAGTTCATCAAAGTTAATGGGAATATAGATGGAGTGAAATACAGAGCAATACTGGAAGAAAAAAAGCATCAAGTATTAAAAAAAAAATAATTAAAAGTTTGCATGTGATTTTATTCTCTCTTATTAAGGACAATGGTTCATTGTTGACAAGTAGCAAAGCATGAGAGTATCCTAACAAAGAGAAAAAGCAAAAGCTGAATTTTGCTGTACCAAGTGCAAGAGAAGTGTGTGTTTGCTCAGACATGACAATTAGTCCCAAATGAAGCACTGAGGAAATTCAAGTTTGGTTTCCATGGCGACGACTCAATCTGCTCAGTCGAGGACAGACAAAAACAAAAAAAGTGTTTTCCTAATGAGCAGACCTGAGACAAAAACTGATATGTCCAAAATAGCATAACTGGAGATGGAACGATAAGGATAAAATCTGAGGCTGGTGATGATTTATAATCTGGCCGAGTGGATTGATGGTTGAGCCATCGTGTGTCATAAAAACAAGGCCTTAATGAGCATAGCTTGTCTCTGGAAAGATATTAATGGAAGTTGGAAAAACACGACCAGCTGCTGGCATCACAAACCATTAAACATTCAAACCACTTACCTGTTCCCCGCCTCGGTTTCTGTAAGGCTTCACAATATTCATGTCTGTGTGTAAATATGCCAAAGACACTGACTCATCAGTCATGGAGTTTCACTTCAGAAATGTGGAATAAAAGGATGAACCAATGAAACAGAAAAGAAACAGTCCAGAATTTTTAAAAATGAGGTATTGTTGAAAGGTTATAAGCATTTAATATCCTACCTGTAGTAGTTAACTATTTTGGTCTGTTATTTTGTCTAAATTCAGATAAATTGAACCGGATCTGACTTCTAATGTTAAAACAACTCTAACAAACATAGTGGTTCATTCAAATACTATTTTAAGCTGAATTAAATTTTGAATTGGGTAATTTCATCCGAAAAAAAAAAACAAAACAATGATTGTCTACAGAGGAAATAGAGATTGGAGGTGGTGCGCCACTAAAAATCTTCCTGTGTGAAACACAGACTGAGATAATAACTATCCTGTTTAAATGTTCAGTAGCATAAAATTCTATGTTTGTTTGTTTGTTTGTTTGTTTGTTTGCATTTTAAAATCAGACCAGCATAGATATAAGTTTGTCCTAGAGGCTAACGTTAACAGCTAGCGCTAGGTGGGTCATGATCAAACAGACTTCTGCTGTCTTACAAACAAAATTTCAAAAATGTCATAACTTTATGTGAACGCTCTTATTTTCCATGTTGTAAGTGGATGGACAGAGATGTTGACATTGATTTACACAGGAAATGAAGACGCGGCGCCTCCTACCGCCATTTCCTGTGTAAAATTTATTGGCTGCAAATGTGACAATGTTCAATGTCTGTGATTGTCACTGTCTGCTTTGGTTTTGAGCCCACTCAGACAAGCTATCCGCGTTAGCCACATGCTAATCTGGATTAATTTGGTTGAAATATATTGTATTGTAGCAGTTTAAATAAATAGTATTTTTTACTTTCTACAAGGCAGGCATTTTGACAAGAAATTGTTTTACTCTCAGTGCATGTTGTGCATTACCTCCCACCTCATTTCCTGTGTACGTGACCGTTGGCTACCCCCAGTAAAAATAAAATAAAATAAAAATAGCATTTGCAGAAACTGCTTTGACATTTTTCAGATTTCATTTGGTAGGATATTCCACTTTGCAACAACTGATCTGAATTTCTGCTAGAGATGCCAAGACAGTTATGTAGCGCGGGCAAGAAATCAACTAACCTTTCAACAGAACCTCGCTTCAAAAATCCCAAACTATCCCCTTCAGAGGCCAAAGAACTGTCTGATCGTGAAACTAGCTTTGGACTTTTTGTTTTTGTGCCTTTCCCAAACCCCAAAGCTGCTTTGTATCAGTATTCCCTGGCAGTAAAAAACGCAGTCTCTTTTATTAAAAAACAGAAAAATCTCAGAATCCAAGAGTTGTTTTTCACAACCCTAAGAGATGTTTCGTCTCTCATGCTTCCAGTCTTTGTTGCTAGCTGCCTCCTTTGTAGACCTTCCTCATCCCCTCCACCCACTCTCTCCCTCGCTATCATAACTCAGCTGTTACTTGGCAACGTGGTCCCAGCTGGACCCAGCATCAGCCACGTTGCTACAGCAACAGAACACACACATGCAGACACGGTAAACATGTTTTTTGTTGTTGTTGTTGATGCTGTTTTGTTATGTTTTTTTCCCCCACCACCACCTTCCTTTTTTCAAAGCACAGCGGCTCAACATGCAAAATAAAAAATCCACGTGTATTCAGCTCAGAGCAGAGGCATCCATCAAAGTGCAAGCGCTCAGATTAATCAAAGCGGGAATGATTGCCAGCATGATCTCATGCACCTGCAACATCTTGACATCTGTGTTTCAGGGTGAAATCAGAAAGAATGATGTCATGTGTTGCTGATCCTACGGAGGTATTGCGCTACATGCGGAGGAGAGCCATCTGGCTGCATTAATCCACCCCGTAATCATTTCTGTTTCCACGTTTAAAAGAAAAAGAAAAAAAAAACACTCTGCTTTCAATCATCGCTGTACATTTATTCCCAAGTTCGACACATCACGCCGATTGTGTATCTCTAGGAAGTAAAGCCCTCCTCTCCACGGTCTGGTTACACTGCCTCCGTCGTCATGGAAACCCGATCCATCATCTTCAGGGGGATCAATTGATTCATTATTGAGTGAGGCGCAGCCCCCTGCTTTGCTTCCCGTTCACGTCTACTCACTCTGCCTCCTAGCATCTATTATTGACATCTACGCCTGCCCACTCACTGGGCCGAAGAATAGAGAGATGTCAAGATTCCCCCTCCTAGAAATATGTTTCACGATTTTTATTTTTATTAGTTTTTATCCCGAACAAAAAGATCTGCTTTATGAACATTTTTAAGAGATGGACTCTTGGTTCTGCAGGGGGTCCAACTCAGTTTGGGCAGGAGTGAAGATTGATTTAGATGTTCTGGTGATCAAAATGGAGGCTAAAAAATTTTGATTTACAGTCCTCATTTATTTATCCATCTTACTGTCCATCCATCCATCCATTCATCCATCCATCCATCCATCCAAAAAATCCAATCCCTTCATCCAACCATCATCCATCCATCTATCCATTAATACATCCATCCATTCTTCCAACCATGATCCAACATCATCCATCCATCTATCCATCCATCCATCCATCCATTCATTCATCCATCCAGCTATTCATGGATGGATGATCCATCCATCCATCCATCCATCGTTTTTGTAGGTTCTGATCTCGGTATAATATCTAAATATATTATGAATTAGTGTTTAAAATTTAAAAAATAGCTGTAAAAACTCAGACACTGTAGAAGTCTGGAAAAGTATCACATTTTGACTCTTGTTACATTTGTGATCTATGATAATAACTATCATTAAAATGACTTTGGAGAGATAGACGCAGATGGCTTAAAACCAGTAGAAGAAGTGTACAAAGACAACACACCTGCGTTTGAAGACAAGATAAATTATCGTCAGATGAAGCCTTAAAACAGGACGGGGAAATACAACGTGACACGCATATCTTGTTGAGAACACAGTCCTCTTGAGCGGGGCATTCGTAGCTGCAGGGGAAGACACAGTCTGATTGTAGTCTGTCCTCCGTTGTCTGGAAGCGCACCTCAGCAGAGCCTGGAGGCACCGAGCTGGGCGGGGAGCTCCAGCTTCTGCTGGAGGAGCAGAGGAAGACAAATAGATGTTGTAGGAAAATGTGTGCTAAATGGATGATGTCAGCTGCGGCACTTTGACATTTTAATGTCATCTCTGAGGGAATTACATCATTAGTCCTCTTTCCTGGCCCCGTTCAATGCTGGGAAAACCTCCTAATGGATGTCAACAAGCCATCTCTCTGGAAGAAAGAGGCAGAGGGGGGGATGGTGTGGTGATGGCGGAGGCGGAGGAAGGAGGGGGGTTCTCGCAAAGCTTCTTGCCGAGCTGTGTAACAGATAGGTCCCACGCTGAGCGTCATCTGGACTAAAGGCCTTTGCTGCATTTCCAGACACCAGATTAACTCAATCTGAGCTGCTGCATTCATCTGCAGCACTGCTTTCCACCGGTTCTTTCCTTTTGACCTGAGATGGCTCAGTGCATAACTGTGGAGTTACTTTATGCATTTATTATTATAGGAGAGCATCAAGTTGGCAGTCCCAAAAAAAAAACAAAAACACAGCGCTCCTTTAAATTTGAAAAGCTGTCAGTGTTGCGTCTGCAGCCACACAGTGATATGAAGTTACATCAAGTGATTAATGTATTATTCAGCAGCAGCCCTCATAAACAAAAAACAAATAAAAAAAGCCTGCAAGGCTAACCGGCAGGCAACATCTTATTTCCAGATGGGCTTCAGTCAAACCGAGAGAGTCAAATTTCTCGTAGGATGCATCATCCACTTGTGGACTTGAATCAAAGCTCAACACGCAGTTATTATCTCACTGACTATGAGCCTGTAATCTTCCTTTTCCAGCTCATTGAGGAAAGCAGATCGGATGTGACAAATCCAAGGCCCCCAGTGACAAATGAGGCGAGAATGCACAGTGATGAGAAGAACTCGTTTTATGAGGAGGCTCCTCCATGGGCTGCAACGTGTGGATTTCTGGTTAATGTTTTGTTTTAATTCCCACAAAGCACTCAGCTTTGTTGGTAATAACTACATGCCCCCCTTGAACTATTTCACACACCTCAAACTTCAGTTGCATTAGGATTTTATGAGCTAGACAAACACAAAGTACTGCATAATTGTGAAGCTACAGGGAAAAAAATACATTATTTTCAAATATATCCAATTAAAAATGTAAAAAGTCTTCTGTGAAGGTCTATTCAGCCAAATCAAAAAATTGCCTGCTTTAAACTTCTTGACAGCTTTATCTATGAACTTCCTGTTCTTCAGAAAATTAGACATATTTATTGACTAGGTGAGTTTTATTAGCATGTCAGAGTGGATGATATGTCAGAACTTTGAGGTTCTAATGCGAAATAAGGCGGCCATTTATTTTTGCTTCAATGAGAAGACATTAAAATCAAACCTTGTTCTGCCATCGTTCTATGCACATCCATGCACAGATAAAAATGGTTACATAAACAGCAAAAAAAAAAGAGAAGGAAAAAGTAAAATACTTCTCCGAGCAAAACTTGTCACAAAAATAGAGGGCATGAATGAATAACGTGAAAACGAGTGGGGCAGATAGGCTGCCCCCTCATGTGCTCGCCTCACAATCAAATTTAGCTTTGCGTGGGGAATTGATGAGACACAGAGCTCAAAGCCAGCATCTTCAAAGAGCGCGGTTACACAAGATGCGAGGCGTCAAACCCACTTTGTAGTTCTCGGGTGAACGAGTGGGCGTTTTAGCAGCCGCGCTCCACGAGGTGAAGCAGTTGCAGCTCTGTGGGCCCCCCAAAAAACAATACCATACAACTGTTACATCAAGGCTGAAGTGTGTACAAAGGGAAACGGGAGTGATTTTTTTTTTTTACACCTACCGCTGTTTAGACGGTGTGCTGTCATTTTTCATGCTTCTCTATGTTTATTGGTGCTGTAAAATATAACAGACGTAAGAGAAACGAAAGGACAAACGTGTGTGACAGCTTATAAGTGAACATTTCCAAGACTCAGTATTTTAACAATGGGTGCAATATAAAGAAGTTATTCATTTAATGTACACATTTAAGCTAACAGAGGGAATAAACTTTATATAACCAATTTGAAACGATCACAAGTGACCATAGATGAAGCTAAATACAACATAGAGGTTGTGGCCAGTGGTAGACAGGACCTTAACGGCCCTATTAGTGACTTTAATGGCCCTGTTAGTGTGATTGTTCTGACTACAACCTAAAAGCTTCATACCTGTTCAGAACTGAATATGCCTTTTGGATTAGAAGTGAATCATCTTCAAGAACCCTGGTTGTCCTCTATTTAGTTGCTACGAATTGTCTTTTCCTTGGATGATGGAGAGTCTACACCAAGAATTTGTGACATGGTAGAGATATTTAATTCAGAAAAATAAAAGTAGGTCGAGCAGAAAAAAACACCAAAAATAAGAATGTAGAAACAATATGGCTGCTTTTCTTGTGAAGATTTGATTTTATGGTGTGACTTTTTTATTGCTTTCCCAAAAATATACGACATTACTGGAGTATTTTATCTGTGGATACATTGGAAAATGCATCCAAACAGTCATAAATGGTTCACACATGCAGATAGTAACTTGTGCTGTGAATTTGGACTTGGAAGTTGATTGGTCAAATTAGGTCGGTGAATCATAGTGACGCACAAATCTGGTTCAAAGAATGTTGATTCTTGTAAAAACAAGGACTGTGAAGTGAATCGTTGACACAAGTCAACTGGAAAAATATCTACAAACACAAATGGACTTGTCTGCACAACTTTAGCAAACGATGAGTAAAAACAAACATTGCTGGTGCATGCAGTGCGAGCAAGAGTTCAGCTAACAGCTGTTAATTGAAACAGGCTACTGTAAATAGCACTGCAAAAGAAATGGCATTAAAAAACATGGAGAATTTCACTTTTTTCTAAGTTTAAGCAAAGCTTAGGGCTGAACAAAACCAAGATAGTACAATGTTTCTGCTATGCTAACTTGTCTCACTGACAATAGCCAGGTTTCCAAGGTGTAATGGAAAAAATTTCATATAAAAGATAAATATTTAATGTGTTTGCATCCATTAAACTAATTTGTTGTGTGCGACCTTTGCTGTATAGGTTTGTCTGCTGGTTGTTGTGTAAACTAGCTTAAAGAGAACAGAAGCAAAATATTTGCTAGCTAAAAAGCATACATTCAAAGAATAAACAAACCACATTTTTATGATAAATTAATAATAAAAGAATATATTTGGGGACCTATTAAAATGTCTTATTCTGACATTCCCTTTCAAGAAAATCAGAGTTTTTCATTCAGCTTATTTAAATGTCGTACCTATTCACTTTGTCACACAATGCACACCTTTTCATCTAGATAAATTATTATCGGAACAATTTTTTTTCAGTTTTTAATGTTTAAGTCTTGAAATAATGTTGTATTTTTATGTTTTTGCAGAATGGACTATGCCAGTGGAGTTAGTTGATCTTTGGTTGGCAGAAGGCGGGGGCCACCCATGGCGCCATTCATGCAAAAAAATCAACCCTGTTTCCAGTCCAGATATTTACCCACTGACCTAAGCATGTTATGCAACACTCAGTCACATTGCCCGCTTTTAGTGCTCATATTGAACGGGCAAAGAGCTTGTCCTGCCTTTGGAGGAGTCAATACTGTTTCCATTGAACACTTCACTGTCCAAAATCTGGATAGAAAGAAACTATTTTCCAAAGTGATGGTGAAAATCAGCTCAATGTGAAGCTTTTAAATAGAATCTCATAGCTCCAGCTGCTGCATTATTATTATTAAAGGTGACCTATTGTGCTTTCTTGAACAGGTTAGGTCATACTGGGTTATACAAAACAACTTCACCACATTTTCTTACACAAAATGATTTTTACATAATGAGATTTTACTCTGCTCAGTTCTGCCTATTTTGAGCTCCTTTCAGAATGAGCTGTTCTGTCACTTTAAATCGAAATACGCTACTGCTGCTGGCCACGCCCCTAACTCAATGTTTACATTTGCACATGACAATGGCTACAAACATATGCGCAGTTTTACAACCGTGCATCTTTGAAAAGCAGAAGTAGAGTGTCCTACTCAACAAATAAGAATGCAGAAAGTGGTTTCTGAATGGTAAGTCAACAACAAAACACTTGTCTTTTCCAGCAGCAATTGTAAATTCAGCAGTAAAACCAGTTGACCAAATGTACTGGAACTTTGCTGGGGTTGCTAGATAACAACCCAGGCTTTGCTGCGCAGTGCCTGCTTATTTATGACACAATCAAAGGTTTTT
Source organism: Brachyrhaphis roseni (assembly GCA_903066815.1). Classification (NCBI taxonomy): domain Eukaryota; kingdom Metazoa; phylum Chordata; class Actinopteri; order Cyprinodontiformes; family Poeciliidae; genus Brachyrhaphis; species Brachyrhaphis roseni. The sequence goes on from CAEFZY010041640.1 coordinate 23,303, forward strand.
GAAAGGGCTAATTTTCCAGATACTAAAAAAAACATTAACTTACTACCAAAAAAAGAAAAGGAAACGGCGGTGTGTTCTTTTAAGTGCTTAGGAGGTTTTTAGAAGCAGTCGAGACCCAAATGGAAGAACAAAGACATGCAAAATGTGAATTTTACGTCCCCTTTAAGGAATGCGTTAGTAGGAGCAGCCTGCAACAGCCAACCATATCGGTCTTGCTAAAACGGAGCGAGCAGAGCGGAAGCAGAGGATTGCCACATTCTTGTGGAGGCCCCACATTCCCCTGAGCATCAAAACAGCATTATAACTCGTGCAGTTCCTCCTCCACCAACACCCCCCTCCCCCCGGCGCCTCCTGCCCCCAGCTTCCTGTGCAACAGCATGGCCGCTCAGCCCCTCCCTTCCCGCGCTCTCATCTCGGTCAAGCTCCATCTCCCTCTACCCCGCCGCTCCAAATACATTATTTACACCCCCACCCCTCCCTTCAGCACAGCTCCAAAGAATCAGGGCAGAGGGAAATAACACCACTGTATAACACTCCCCCCACCACACACACAAATACACACACGTTACACACTAAAGCTGACACCCCTCCACCCCCACCTGCTCGCTCTTTTCTCACTCTGCAGGATGAAAATACAGAGCAAGGCTGAGCTGCGACAACGGGAAACTCTGTGAGGCCCCGTCCCTCCCCACTAATCCCTTCTGACGTGCCTCCCGAGGGCAGGGATTTGCTACAAGTCAATGCAGGAGACCTACAGTATGCAAAACAAGCCTGTCTGACTCTCTCATGATGTTCAAAGCCTCTGCACTGCTGGTGAGACAGGAAGGCAGATCAGAGACAGAGAGGGGGAAAATAACTGCACACAGTCTGCTCATGTTAACCCTTTCCTCACCCTCCGCTTCGGTGCAGCGAGCCACTTCCTTCCAGTGTTGCCAGATTGGACGGGTTTCCGCCCATTTGGGCTTTTTTTTTAATCCTAGGCCGACGATTGTTACAATTTGCGGTTGCTTTTCGTGGGATTACGGATAGAAGTTAGCATCTAGATAAATCCAGTATATTTACGACAGTGTTGTATGTTCATTAATACTCAATGTCCCATTTAAATTAAATTAAATCAATTCAATAAGCATAATTTGGCGTCTTTAGAAAGTGTTCGGAGAATTTTTTTTTTAAATAATCGTCAATGTGTGGCAGAACTATTTATAAAATCTTATTAGTTCATTTATTTTGAAATGTCTAGAATCTGTCGAAAGCGACATCATTAACGTTTAGTCATTGGTGTCACTCTGTAGTAGCCTATTGTTGTAAAACAGAAATCCCAGGACAACTTCATGATTTAAAAGGACACAGCGTCATAAAAAACTCAACTCTTGTGTTCCAAGACCTTTCTAGAAACTCGGTTGTATCCTTGGTGTCAAACATTTGTGCTGCATTTTTTTGTTGTTGGTGTCAATATCGTTTTAAAGATATTTAAGTGTTTCCCAAGGTCAGAAAAGGTCAACCGGTCAGTCCACATTTACAAAATCAAACAAAATGTGGTGTCAATCAACTGTGCTACGTTTGTGCAGCAAAAATGATTTTTGTTTGTGTCGTTATTATTTTTAAGATTAAAAAATAATTGTTTCCAGAGGTTAACCAGAGATTAATCCCCAAAAATATTAATAAAATCAAACAAAATTGATATAAATAATTTGTTTCATATTTGTGCAACTAAATTTTTTGCAGCACAGCTAATTGACAACTAATTTGATTTTGTAGATGTGGACTGGCTGTTTGACCTTCAATGACCTCTGGAAATATCTATTAATATATCTAGACTGATAGCAGCAAAAGATAAAAAAGTTTTCTGCACAAACGCTTGACATTAATTTTGTTTAAGTTGAAGAAGGTGGGGAGGTTAACTTCATTCAGGTTCTGGTCAGAATTTAGTAAAGAACAAACAAAAACATGAAGTCTATAAATGCAGTCAGTAACCTGTAAGACATATAAGAATATATATATATTTATATATATGTCTACGTCTGGTGCTATTACTGTCAGCGTTTCATTAGCGGTTGAGATTATTTTGGAGTTGGACGGGTTCCATATTGTGTTTGGGCTGGAAACTCTCAGTCAGATCTGGCAACCCTGCTTCCCCGTCTAGTTTCACCTCTTGCCTACATCGTGCATGCACATAATGCTGACGACACATGACATGATCTCTCTGTCACTGCAGGCCCGCTCACTTCTACCCTTCTCGTTTCTCTTCAGCTGTTACACGAGGCACGTTATCAAAGCAAAAAGCACTAAAACTGCAGAGCGTAAACAGGAATTCACAGGTCATGTGATATGCGTTTGCTTCTCTTCTTCTGGAGCTATCAAGCAATTTGGCAATGAGGAGATGCTTGTTTGCAGGCCTCGTGGGTGGGCGGATGACGGGTGACATTATTAGAGAGAAGAAGTCACACATTATGGTTTGGGTTTTTGTCCAAGCTCTCCGGCTCACACTGAAAAAGAATGTAAACAAGTGAGTTCAGAGGGGGAAACCAGCTTGGAGAGTGGAGGAAGGGCAGGAGAAGAAGCAAAATTACAGTGGAGGAGATTGGAGGGGGGATGTAGCAGCAGAGGAATGGAAAAAACAGATGACAGAAAGACATTACCCCACAGAGGAAGAGAAATCCACCAGGATTTGTAGCCTGCTTTAGGTGCACGTGATTGGCTAAACTGTTGACTCCACCCTCCCCATCGCCACGCTTTTTTTCCACCCAACCTCAGACCCTTTGAGATGGAAAATGGGTCATCTGTGTGAAAGTTAATACTCTCAGCACGTACAGCGCTGCTTTATTTTTAGGACGTGCCTTGGAAATTTTTTCTTCCTATTTTCCGCCCCCTCAGTCGTGAATGGCAGTGAAAAACTTGCGGTTAAATAAAGCGTGTTGCTACCGTGAGGGGCTTCGAGGTAGCCTCGATGTGGCTGGTGCTTCTCCCGAGCCTCCTTGGCAAAAACACAGAAGCTAACATCCACAGTTTTCCTACTTTCCGCTCTTACAGATTAGAGCCAATCAGTGCCAAGGACAATGAATGGCACTGCTTGATTGGCTGCTTTGCAAACCCCAACCAATAGCGTTTCAACTAACATTGCGCCTACATCACAAGTTGCATTTTCTTTTGAATATTTTAAATGTTCTCTACAAGACAATTTGGAAACAAGCGAATTATCCAAAAATAATTTTCAGACATTCTCCACAATCATTGAGTCAGTGAATCTGCTAATACTGCACCGTCAATAGTTGGGTTCAATTTTCAATTGCTCTTTGCACATAATGTCATTCCTTTTTGATGCCTTGTTTTTTAGAGAGCTAATATTAGCTGGTTCTTTAGTAGTGCTACATGCTGGCTCGCCTACTGCGTTATGCCTTTTGTTTTTGAACACCACTATCTTAATAACAGTGATAGGTGGCACTGCTTTAGTTTCCAGTTTCACACCATGATTTAATGCTTAAAGCACTTTCTTGTAACTGCGAACAAAGTCAGTTTTCTTTCAGACTGATAGTTATGAATTATCAACAAGTCTTATCAAAAGAGAGAGGGGGCTAGCTAGCGTATGCTAATTCCTCATTGTTAAAAGATTCCCATCAAAAGCGAGACGTGTTTGGATTATCCTAACTGTAATAATCATGTTATTATTCAATAGAAGCAAGGAGATCTGTTGCTTTTATGACTGTATTAAATTTTTGCATAAATACTTTGACAGCGTTCAGTTATTACTCAAGGTGACCCAATACGCTGTATACTGATTTGATATTTTTAGTCGATGTAAAGTTTTTGTTTTAAATTTTGATGTGATGAATATGGGAAAGAAAACATTGTCTTAATCCAAGGCAGATTACTGACCTCCTTTCCCTTTAAATATGTTGATATATCGAGTTTACGTTCTCTGAGTGTTTGGTTTGAAGGTTTGGAGATTTGGAGTGCTTCGGTTGATTAAGTAATTGTAATATATTCACAAAGTGATGCAGCCTATAAAATCATACTTTCACTGCAATTAAAACAGTCTTTGCCACATCGTCCTTCTCTACTCCCAGTGTAAAACTACTTAGAGGCAACACTCTGAGGATGTCAAATGTGGAGCAGTGCAGCAGAGCCTACGTGAAGCTGCCATAGAAACTGCACACAACCAAGTTATTTCTGGCTGCCTTGAACTCCCAAACACAGCTGCTCCTACATAACCAGACATCTCCACCACTTCGTTCAGATGACACTCGCTGCACAGAGGCTCCAATCAAGCGCCTGACATTTAAACTCACACTATGAAACAGCACCATGCAAAAAGGTCATGAGCTGTTGTGGATAATTTGTTGACAAGATCTCAAATTATTACAGTAATTACGACGTTCTCAAGTCTGGATTTCCTCTGGCTGCTTTTCTAAGCCCTCCACCCGTTTTAGGGTGTAGAGTATTTAAAAAACAGGCTATTTCCGGTTGATTTAGTAAACTAACAGGTTGGAGTCTATCGCCATGTGAAAGTTGGGGGAATAAAAATGTGTATCAACTGGTGAAAAGAGTTTCTGCTGCAGGCAAAGCCATTGTTATTGCTGTCAACTGGAGCTGCTGCGCTCCCAGATTAGACCCCAGCCTGGAGCAACAGCGCCCCCTACTGCCCGGCTAGAGGTAGTTGGTTCATTTTAATGCCTGCTACAAAGCGCTGACTCATTATCATTATGCAGACAATACAGTAAAATTAAAAGTATTTCCCGCACGGATGTAACCACAAACACCTGTTTCTTAAATTGGATTTTTGCACAAAAGATCCCGCAGTGCAGCACAAAAACAGAAGATTTTCATCCTAATCAACAACAATGTCTGCTTTTTTGTGAAGATTTTTATTGCTTTTCTGTTTTCTTTTTCATCTCAGTTTGCAAACCCCCAGAGCAGCCAGCAGTGGTCTGGTATCCTTCAGTGACCCTTCAGCCAGTCTGCAGGGGAGGAACCACAGAGCCAGAGCCAGTGGCTGGCTGTTTATTTATGGGAGACGCAGAGCTGTGGTAAACTGGGAGGGTAGCACAGCCAGAAGCAGACCAAAGTTTCAGATTTACCTTCTGCATCTTTCTCCAAAATGAAAGATTAACTTGTTTTTCCCGCACAGAGACTTGAAGCCAAAAAGGCTTCTCCAGCTCCACCAAATGACTCTAACAGCAGCTCATGAGTTCATGGAAAATGGATGGAACAGTGACCACCATTTAGTCTTCACTTGACATTTCTGAGCCGTCGTTCCACTTTTCATTCCTCATTGTAGAAAAACTATTTTTTTTCCCCCTCCGTCTTTGCTCTCGTTTCCTGGCAACCTCGTGGCCCAGTTTCCTCTGGCCAGCGCTCTCGGAATAACAGCTGCAGACTGGGATAAAAATAATTACGCCTCTATTTGTCTTCCAAACCGGACCAGACCCACTCCCTTCTCCTAAACTTGGTTGCTCCACTTTTGCTCTCATGCACACACAATACAGCCATTCATACCGAAGACACGCTGTGGGTCAGGGGACTCACAGGAGCTGAGGTTTCCGCATGCTGGCCGGACACAGAAATAGAAAACTCATGACAGCAGTCATACATTATTCTGGCGGTGCCTGGATGTTATGAATGGCAACAAAAAGGCACCGCTGGGTTTGATTTATGCTCCCCTGTGCGCATGTTTTCATGCCACATTTGGTATTTTATCATTTTGAGAATCGAAAAATATTTGAGTCTTGCACATCAAGAAAGCAAAGCACAGCAGGGCTTTCCTGTGCACGACTGCTGCCATCTGCTGGTTCAAAGTGGATCTAATAACTGACCCATCAAAGGAATAACCCTTGATGGCTCCTTTCAAATCACTTTTCAGCTTTAATGTGACGTAAATCCTGTGTAGTTCTGCTGGAAAACAACTAGTATAAACCTAGTTAAAGTCTACATCGCAAAAACACAAAGTCTTATACCTCTTACCAAGTGTTTTTGTCTGCAAATATCCTAGTACAAAATAAATTTTCAAGTAACTTTTTAGCAATTGATAGGAGCTTGTTTTAAGTAAATATTGATTTAATATTGATTTAAAAAAAATAAAATAAAATACTAGTTCCACTGGCAGATCATTTCACTTGACTTGTTGTAAGTGAAATAATTTCAATATTGAAAATTGATTTCAATATTGAAATCAATTTTCAATATTGATAATTTTTTAAGCAATATTGAAAAATAATTAGCTAAAAACAAGCTACAATATATTGCTGAAAAGTTTTTTGTGAATTAGTCTTATTTCAAGTGGTCAAAAATATTTGCACCAAAATAAAAAATAAAAATAAATAAATAAATACTATACATCTCTTGTTCTTTTAGAGTTATTCTTTTTTGGGAAATTTACTGCAATTATTCTATCAAAACTAGCATTTGCTATGTCTATATTTAAAAATATTAATTGTTTCTCTGTTACTTTTTGCCAAAATTATTAAGAGCCACAAAATCCTACCATGTATATTTCTTTAGTTTCTGGTGCAAATATCTTAGTACACTTGAAATAAGACAAATCTAACTTTCAAGTAAGTTTTGGAGAAGATACAGGAGCGTGTTTTTAAAAAATTCCTTAATATAGATTTTTTAAAAGTAGTTCAACTGGCAGATTATTTTGCTTTTAACAAGACATTTTCCCAGTTAGTTTTTAATTATCTTAATATTTGCACTAGAAACTAGACCGAACATACTTAGTAACATTTTGTTTTTGAAGTGCTGACAATAATACATCTGCTAACAACTAGAGCATGATGCTGCCACTGCAATGAAAATGGGGTTCTTCCGAAATTACTTTTAACTCTCAAGTGATTTTGGGATATTTTAGCCAAGACTGCATGTTTGCTTTGCATGAAGCAGCTTCTGAGTTGCAACATCACTTTTTAGGCCAGACACACGGAGACAACAGGAGATGGTAGTCACAGAAACAGAACAAAAGAAATTCTTTCTTAAGTTTCATACCATTCTGAGTTTAAAGTGTTGACTTTTCACCTGCTTGAATAGCAGGGACTCACAAATACAAAACTACTTTCCGGTTTTCAGAGTTTTAAAATATATAAATCAAGAAGTCATAGATTATCTGAGACTAAACGCAGGTTCTTTAGATGTTAGTTTGAGAATGTTCCCAACAAGAGTTGGACTTATAACATGTCCACTTCAACTTGGATTTAAAGCTTAAGAGATTCAAGTCGTAAAATAGCCGATTTAAGTTTTTCATGAGTGAAAAACCAAAATACTGATGACTGAATGTTAAATTCTCACATAAGATGTAGGGAATAAGAGGTAAAGAATATGAATTTGATATGTCAATAAAGATTGGAACATTGTCCTATATAAAGACGCTGTAAAATGTTTTTTTTTATATATATATATTAATTGAGAATCAAAAGACTTTGAAAAGAAATTCATTGTTTTTCCAGCCTTACTAAGTCTTGACTTTTTACCAATTTCTCAAAAACTTTCCACCCTGGATGACCCTTTCTGCAAACCTTGACTTAATAGGATGTAAATGAGCAAATATTTGAAATATCCTAATCAGATTCAGATTATTTGATGGTAAGTGTGAAGTGAAGAAAACTGAATGTCTTGTTCTAGTAGAGGTTGTAGTTCCACCATCTGGTTATTGCAGCTTTTTGTTTATACAGACCAGTTTTCAGTGGAATGTCACCAGGTAGGGCGGAAAAAAGTAGTAGAGCCACTGCAGTCAGAAACTTGTTTTAATGTTTTATTATGGAGTTTTACACAAATGGGTGACAGACTAGAATATAAAAATAACATTAAACCAACAATGCCAACGCATTTTCACAGAAATTAACACGTTTTGTTTCTTCTTCTTCTCCCCATAGACAAATTTAATGTCATACTCATAGCAACATACGACAAATTGTCTACTTTAATTCAATATATTACTACTGTCATGATGTTCCAACCAAAACAAAAAACACATTGAGGAAAAACAACAAACACAACAACTATAAAACAATACTTGCTGAGAGTGATGAGAGATGAACTTAACAGTTCCTTTTAACTCCAGAATATCGTAAAGTATGTCGTATTGGGCTGATAGGTCACAACAGTCTTCAATATTCAACAACGCTGCAATTATCACTGTTAAACCCTTTTAAAGGAGAAGTAAAAGCAGTTTTTTCTCCAACTCGTCTGCACATTCATTCAACGTCATCCTCTGATAAAGCCTGGGAGCTGATGATTCGCTGAAAACAGAAAAAAAATTAACACCTTATTAAGCTGTTCAATTATAAATGATGTGTTAATTTCAATCTATTTCTGTCTTAGAGGTGAAATAGCAAAGAGCAACAGTGACTCTGCTCTCAGCTTTGGATGGTTCTCAGTTTGATCTTGCACCCTTTCTTGTCCCAGAAGCTACAGAAGCGACTGAGGGGTTTTCTAAGGATGCTGCAGCACCTTTTCTGACAGGAAGACGACTCTCACCTGGCTGATTGAGGGCAGTTTTGTGAGCAACATCTGAAAGACGGGAGGAGGCAGCGTCTGCTGGAGGACCTGCAGCAGCTGCTGCGGCTGACCGCACACTGCGATCGCATTAGTCAGGTGGTCGACACCTTTCTCAAACTCACCTGAGTCGAAGTGAAGAGGAAGGAAATTATAAGATAGGTCATTATATTAGGCAACAAAGAAAAAAATGCATTTAGAAACAATAACATTTTAAAAACAAAAAAGAATAAAAACTTTTGGACAACCTGCTTCACCTTTCAGATTTCTAATTTGCTCTCACAAACTTGTGGCGGCCATTTTTAATGAGAACTACATTTTTTATAAATCATCCCAAGGAATTGTAAATATGAGTGGATGATACAGACGTAAAATGTTATTGCAATATTTTGTGTTACTGTTGTAATAAAGAGGAAAAAGGTTACAGTAAGAACTACTTATTGCAGTCTTTTTTAGGTAACTGTATGTGACTAAATGTCAGCAATCAGAGTCCCACAAACCATTTGTAAAACATTTTTTTATTACAGTCACATAAAGAAGTGTGATTTTTATCACTGCAATGCAAACAGTAACTGTATTTAATCATATTTTCTAATTTATTGATGCTCTCATTGAATATACAGTGGAATAATATAGTAAAGCTAATTATCCTGACAGTTTGGGGAGTTTTTAAACTCTTGTGACAAAGATAAATCTTTTCTTTGGGCAGCATTTTCTACTCGCATTCTATTGAATACTGCCAACACTTCATAGGAGCCAAATTTCCTGAACTGTTGTCGTTTTGCTTCCATACACGGCGAACATCAGCTGCATTTAATCACAACCTCCTGAATTAAAAGCTCTATATCTTGTATATAAATCTGATCTGCATATTGACCATTTATTCGAGTTATGGTTTGCTTTTCAAAACCGATAAATAGCTCAATAAATTTGGCAATTTCTTAAATATTGCAACACTGACAACCACGGCTATCATGATGTTTCCACCACACACTGAACATTAACAAGCAGCATCAAGGTTTAAGATACAGACTAAACATTTTGGATCCACCTGCTTAAATTTGACTGGTGTGCAGAACGTGAATCCAGCAGATTTTCAAGTTCGACTGATATCCGACTGTAACTCAGAGAAACAAAACAGTATGGAGCTGAAAATTATGAGCACAAACTGATTTAATTCAAGTTGAGATCATTTTCAACTGATCAGTGAATCTGAGATTTAAGCTTGTACCCGTGGTGCTGGAGATTTTCCTGGTATACATGTTCGACACTCATTTACTCAATGGATTAGAAATCTGTTTTAGATTAATGTTAAATAGTAACATTAGTGAGTAAACTCCTAAAATATGGCTTATGTTTTTTTATTCCTGGATCTGCTCTGTCCTCTCAAACTGCAATCGGTCTCAGCAGATTGATTCTGCTCCTCTGAGGAGAAAAGACTGTTGCAACTTGACATAGTGGAAAGTAACTGGGCTCAACTTTTTAACAAAAGAAAAAAAGAATCTGAATTTTAAACCCCCACTACAGCTGGGCCAAACTGGAATATATGCAACTGAATCGGAATCGGAAGGCCTCTCCTACAAGCTTGCAATGACAATATTAATTACTATTAATCAACATTTTTCTGACTTTTCTTTTAACTACTAAAAAGATACACACCTCACATCAAGGTCAGTGGAAGTCTGTGCAACAGGACAAACTAATGACCACTTACACTATAATATCCTGCCAAATATTGGATTCAAGACTTCCTTTGCAACTCTAACACTGAACACACAGACACTGCGATGATGACAGTAGCTGCGTTTCCATTACAAATGTGCTCAAAACTGTTGATAAGCCACAAATGTAAAAAAATAAATAAATAAATAAATAAATTATTGCAATTGCAGTGTTTTTATTAAACAAGAAATGCTAATTAAAAATGAAACATAAATGTCTGTTCACGCGATTAGTCATTAAAACTCATGCTACGCCATCTTCCTCCAACTACTTCCTGTCTTTTTATTCATCTTTCCTGCCAGTATTAACATTGAGTTGTTGATCACATGACTTGTGTTATGCAAAAAGGAGTTTCCATTGCAGTTTTGCAAAATATACCAATTTCAATACAGTCAAAAATACCATAGTGGAATAACTCACATTTCTTTCCTTTAAGCAAATTTCTTTTTGTAATTCCAATTTGTGCAAATATATGGTCAATGGAAATGCAGCTAATGTTGCCTGGTTGGTGGATGGCACATATCTGGAAATGTATTGGACCAAGTTGTTTAGCACGTCATAAAAACACCAAATTTAAGTGATAACTGTTTTTACATGTTTTAGAATTTGAGATTTTGGTTGGACATTTTGTGTTTCACGAGATTTAGATCAATTAGATTTGATTAGATGTAGAGTCCATAAACCGAAGTCTATAAATGCAAGCTTAATAAAAGCGCCATGTGAGATGAAGGGTTACCTTGTGACAACAGCTCTTCTCCCAGCTGGATTTCTTCCAAAAAGAACTTCTGAACGGCTTCTGCGTCCTTCAGATCAGGCAACTTCACAGCAAACAGTCCAAGATCACCCATTTTATATTTAAGACATAATTGATTTAATGAGTGTCACAAACGGCTCACCTTTGCCATTCCAGTCTTCTCACTTGACGCTTTTTGTTTTCTTCTACCTGTGAGAAAGAACAGAAAACAGTCTTTTGATAGAAACCAGTTAAATATACTGGAAAACACGTGGTTACAGGATTAGAAAGACTAAAGCTAAATTAAATCAGGTTTAATTACGAAACTATCTCACACGTGAAGCTAATATGTATAATAACGTTCTCATCTCGTAAATAGCTTGAATATAGTAAATATCTATCATAGTGGAGAGTCTGTGTAGAGTTTTTAGTGCGGTGCCCTTGCGGGCTGCAGCTAGCTATATGATGCTAACGATGCTAGCATAACTTCACGGTCGGTAGAAAAAAACTTACGTTCACGAAGCTTTTCTTTAAACAACGGGTCGCTCCGTCTCTTCCTGTCAAAGTAAATACAGTACGCGACGAGCAGGGCCCCACACATCCCGGCCACCATCGCACTCGTCCTGCCGCTCATCATGTTTAAAAACCGATCATGGACAAGCACGGCTAGTGTACTTGCGGCTAGTAACTAGCACACTGCTGCGAAAAGGAAATACGAATCACCTGACGTCAGACGTAACGACAAGGTCATTTCCGCTCGTTTCCAACAAACATGGCGCTGTTGACTTTTTAAAATTTTTATTTATTTATTTGGAATTATTAATTTTTTAATTTTAAATAAATAAATTAAGAATTATTTATGTAATTTTATTTATAACAATATAACAATGGACAATTTTAAAACAAGCAAAACAAAACAAAAGAAATAGCGTGTATGCACAGCAAGATGAAGTTAGCTAGGGTAGCATGAATAATAATAAAAATGAAAAGGGAATGTTATATGTAATATATAACATATATTATCAGAGTAAATATTATTATTGTACTATTTCTCCGTAACAGTGACCTAACAATGGCGCCACCTGTTGGGAGTTTCTCCGTGACGCTTTTCTGAGCTGGTAGATATTCTCAAAAAGATGTACAATTGTGAAAGTGTTGACTGAGAAGGACGTACAGTAAAATACAACAAATAAAGACCCATAATACTTTTCAAATTGTTATATATAAAACATTCTAGGACTTTTGTTCCACTTCAAAATTAAGCAATACTTTGCACTGGTGTATCACATGAAAACCCAGTAAAATACAGGGAAGTTTGGAGTTATAATGTGACAGATTTGCAGGCTAAATGTTAATTTTCAAGAAAGTAAACGGGTAAATGAGAATAACAATTTTGAAATTTAAAAATGTAATTTAAAATAGAATTAATCCATGCCTTTTTACACCTACTTCAATGAATGATCAAATTTTACAATGCCGACATACCATCTCTCCTAAATAGCACTTTCATTTTTTTATAACGCTAATCAAAATGACAAATATGTCAGTTTCTAGGGAAAAAAAAAAAAGGTCTATTGTGAAATCCAAATTAAAAATATAAAGTCTGTATGTGTGATGTTTTTGACATGTCAAACTTATTTCCCTTATCTCTGTTTATCAGCTTCAAATCTGTTCAGTTTAACACCAAGCTTCTGCTAGGAGCTGGTAATCTGACAGCCTATAATTAAAGTTTACATTTATTAATCCATTCACTTAAAGAGTCTTTACTTCACAAACCTGCAGATTAATTAAGTGGCGTATTTCCTGACAGGAGAGCATGTCCAATACGATCCACTTAGCAATCAAAAGCTAATTTTTTAAAGCTCATTACTCTTTAGCTGAAAGGCAAAATTAGATCTGCTGTAAAATCTAATCAACATGAAACAATCCAACTCACACGTTGTGTGTTTTGTTGCATGTTAATCCTTAGTTTCTTTGAAATGGGCACTTCTCTTGAATAAACAATGATGCAATGAGGCTGAAAGGAAAGTACAACTATTTAAAGGATGGATTAGCAACAAAAAACTTTGCTAAAGTAATAACATAAGTGTGTACAACTTATGTATATCCAGTTAAACCAAATTCACACTTATAGACCAAGTAAGTCAACACAATTTAGTGAATAATTTTAAAAACCTTATAAAAATGGGGAGAATTGTCACCTTTAGGTTAATGTTTCATATTTCTGACACTTAAAATGCAAAATACTTATATTTATAAATAAAATGATGCAAAAGACAGATACTTCACAAACTATGGCATTTATTTCAAACAGAGGCTTCTGCTTTGCTTACATTTTTACAATAAATTACACAATGACCATCATCAGATGAGCCTAATAAATACTACAGAGCTTTTTTATTTTACTTTTTTATTCAGACAAGCTCCTTTACTGTGTCTTAATCTACGATGCTTCAGGCCGAGTTTTGTTGGAAAACAGTTCAGCCGCATCCAACACCATAATTCTTCTCTAACGAGCAAAATCAAACAAAGACTAAAGAAAATACAAACTACAGAGAAGATGAAATAAAAAAAAAAGTAAAATAAAAAAGAGGAAAAATACAAAAGGACAATAAGGATTTGGACTGAACGGAACATAAAGGAAGGAAATAAAAAAATTGAATTCATGGAGAATAAACATGCTCTAACCCTCAGTATTTACACTCTGACTACAGTTAAAACCGTAAAACTGTCTGTACAGAAAAGTACATGTTATTAACAGTGCAAGATATTAAATAGCTCGACTCAAAACACTTCTCAATATACAAATGTATAACAAAAGCATACAATTACATACAACTGCTGGACAAAAATGTAACTTCGGGATATCATACAGTGGGGGGATTTATACAAAGGAAAACACCAGAGGGATGTCGTTAGAAATGTTCACACAAACGTCACTTTGTGATATAAATGCACATTTACAATACCTCTACCTTTATTCTGCTCGGAGTACAGGGAACAGTTTCGGTAGGGATGATGAGAACAGGCCTGCATACTGTTACTGTTCAGGAGTAAAATCAGAAAACTTACTGTGGCAAAAAGGATACAAAAAACAAACAACAGATGTAAAACTTCATGTTTGAAATACTGCAAATGTTGGACTCTTGTTTTTAATATTTTAGGCTGTACCTAAATACAAGGTGCATCGCAATCGATCAGAATGTCTTTGAAAAGTTTGTTTATGACAGTAAGGCAGGTAAAAACTCATTTAGTTTTCTTCCAGAGTGAAACTTTTCAAACATTTATCTTTGCTCAATATAATGATTACAGGTAATGAAAATATTCAATTTCTCAAAAGATTTGAACATTCCCATCAGACCCCCCAAAAAAGGATTTTTAATACAGAAATGTTATTGTATGAAGCTGGATGTTCACAGAGTTCTGCATCTAAATAGATCGATGCAAAGTTGAGTAGAAGGAAAAACTGTGATAGAACGAGATGCACAAGCATCAGGGAAAGAAGCCTACTGAAAATTTATGAAGGAAAGCCCAGTGAAGTGTTTGAAAGAGATTCACAAACTGTGGACTGCTGCTATGCTCAAGCATATTAATGGAAAGTTGAGTGGAAGGAAAAACTGAGAGAAAAGGCACACTTTAAAGTTACTCAAAAGGATTTGGAGTGCTGTGTCATATGACTACTAACCCGATTACATTGTCAAAAGTACCAACACCTGGTTATTTAATGATCATCTAGGCAACAGATTTACCTGACCTAAACCTCAAAGAATCTAATCAATGTTGTCAAGAGGGAGACAATTAAAGACAGGACGAAAGTCACCATTACACCTCAGCAGTGCAGCAGGTTGAAAACAGTAATTCATGCAAAAAAAAAAAAGCCTGAAAAAGAAAACATTTTAATCATAAGACTTCAGCTATCCCCTTTTTTCAACATTTTCCTTCCACAAAGCTTTCCAATGATATGTTTGCAGAAAAAACCCTCTTCAGCAGCTTCTTCAGCAATTAACTTTTGTTAGTCACAACCTAACATTTCTATACTAAAAATCAATTTTTATTGGTCTTTTATAATTTTAGTGTTTCATTAGCTGCAAGCCAGAATCACCTAAAGTATAAAAAAATATTACTGCACAAAATGAATCTATACAGTGAAATCAATCAAACTTTTGATGATATTCCAATGTATTGGGATGCAGCTGTAGCTAGTTTGATGCAGTTACAGAATCTCATCTTCAGCAAAGCTGGAAGGGCAGGAGAGTTAATGAACTGAAAGAAAACGAAAACGAATTAAAGCAGACAGGCTTTAAAAAAAATAGATGAAGTGATCATTCACCGATTTCATCACTCCACAGTAATACCCAAGATGGATGAGTATTCAGTAGTAGATTCTCAAACACATTGAAAGCATCCGTCATTTTCCGTCAGATGTAGCCCTTCGCTGGCCACTCGCTCACAAGCCGATCATCAGTGTGGTGTTGTTGTTTTTTTTTAGAAAACGGACCGTCATTCTCAAAAAGAGCAAAAGGCACTACTGCATCTTTCCGTCTGCATCCGGTGGAGTTAGATGAGCTGGGTGGAAACCTCCTCCTTCCTCCAGAGCGCTTCAGATGAAGAGCGTGGACAGAGAAATGTGGCAGAATGACGTTTTGTTTGCCCTTAATGCCGGAGAGGCGGCGATCCTCAGAACGGAGCAGAAATGATCCGATACCAACTTCGAACGAGTGGAAACCATTATTGCTTGTAAAAAAAATAACTCGATAAAAGAAATGGGGCTGGACGATAAATAGATTGTATCAATTAATTGAATTTTTGGAAAATTTGGATTTCTTCTTTGCCAATGCGCTCCTTCAGTTCCAATAGATCACAGTGATGTCAGCACTCCCAGGGCGGCCATTTTGTTTGACAAGCATGTTTTACCGCTTCTTTTTACTTGGACTTTGAATTTATTTCAACTCTCCGGCAAAATATCAGAATCAGGCCAAGATTTTTTTTTTTTTTTAATTATGAGAATAAAGTCATAATATTAAAAGAATAAAGTATTAATTTTATCAACATTCCTCACTTTAAACATGAAATGAGGAATCTTTTATCTTTAGAAGATAAAAGGACACGTTAATGTGTACCGTCATTTTACACATAAAATGAGGAACACCAAGCATTTTGCAAAGTTAGTGGTATAAGTTTAAGAAATAAGAAATTATTATAAACAGCATGACTTTAAAATGTGCAAACATCTGTGCATTTTGAAGAAAGAACTATACAATATGAGGTGGTCACATCATATCCTGATTTCTCATTAAAAACTTTTTTTCTAGTCATTTTAAGATTTGTTTGGTAAAATTGCGTCATTGTTCTTCAAAAATTATGACTATATTCTCATAATTAAACAAAACTTATCTTAGGTTGGCCCTACTGCATCACAGAAGGAAATAAAAGCCACTTTCTTGAAAATATTTTCTGTAATTTCTTCTTTTAGAAAAGAAAGAGCAAAAACAAGTCAATTAAAATTGGAAATTGGATTTGGTATGAAAAAATTTGGATATTTTATTTTTAAGCCATATCGCCCAGCCCTAAAAAGAAAAAACACTAAAGTGAAATCTAGATAATCTTTTTGACAAATTTTACCCCCTTAATCTCCCTCTCCTTTAACACAATCTTCATAAAAGTGCACTTAAGTGCGGATAGCTTGCCGAGGAAACAGTTGTCAGTAGAAAATAGTGCTTGTTTCTCGTGTGGTTCTTTGTGCCCCAGCAGCTGCGGAGAACCGGTCAGGTCCGTCTCGCCATCCTGCTGAAAAGGAAAGGGGGCGGCGACCTCGGGGTGCTGGTTAAGTGCTTCGTGCGGTGGCTCCTCGCGGCTTCGTCCTGTCACCTGCACTCCACTGATACCCCGGAGTTCTGAGACGAGGATGACGAAGGTGGTACCGGAGGGTCGGCGAGCGTCAGCATGACTGCTGCTGTTAGCGAGCTGGAGGATGGTGAAGAAGAGGAGGAGGAGGAGGAAGCGGCTACTGCACCTTAAGGTTCGAAAAAAGAAAAAAAAAAGTTTATAAAGTGTTTTTTTCTGTATTTTGACCCAGCATAGATTCAGAGAACTGACTTACTTTCTCTTTCCTTCTTCTTCATGCGTTTCCGTCTCCTGTCGATCGAGGCCACCTCAGACTTCAAGGAGAGGTAGTGGTTCCGGATGTCTTGCAGTTTCTCCTGAAGAAACGAAATCCTCTCCAGACTGCTCATCTTTTCCAAATCAGCTAAGTGGAAACAAAACAAATGAGTTTAGTAATACAAAGTACAGTGCCTTGATAATTAATTACTGACACTCCATGAACCCTGTCACATTTTTATGTCTATCCTCTAGTGCCGACGTCCTGCAACTTTTCATGCATTCCTGCTCCAACAAACCAGAACCAAACGGCTGAATTTCCTCCTTTGAACATCAGCAAGTTTAGTAAATGCCTGGTAGCTAACCATTTGTATAATTTGTGTGTAATAAAGCAGGAATGTATGCAAAAGGATGGTCGAACTCCAGGACTTACACTACAAAAACACAAAGTCTAGTATTTTTGGTCTGGTTTTTAGTGCTAATATCTTTGTACATTTGAAATAAGACAAAACAAACATACAAGTACGGTAAGTTTTCAGCCAGAAAGAGGAGCTTGTTTTAAGTCAATAATTCATTACCGGTAATATTGATGAAAATGTATTGTCTATAAGTGAAATAGTCTGCCAGTGGAACAAGACATTTTAATTTATAATATGAGAAAATCTCTTCTTCCACTGGCAGATTATTTTACTCATAACTAATACTTTTTCATCAATATTAAGGAATTACTGACTTACAAAAAGCTTGAGGCAAGTTACTTGTGACCTAGTTTATTCTTATTTAAAGAGTACTAAGATATTTTCACTAGAAACTAAACCAAAGATACCTGGTAAGATTTTGAGTTTTTGCTGTGCAACACAAGGAAGGAAATGACATATAACCTTTAACATCTTTACAGCTAAAAAATCTGAATAGTGCAGCTGCATTTGTACCCCTCTACTAAACAAAACAAGTTTAGAGCCACAAATATTACCTGATCTTTTGTTAAAACACATCTTAGAATTTTTGATAAATATCAACTACAAGAAATCAATTATAATTTTTAAAGAGCAATAATTTTGTCCCTATTTTTATGCTTTAACGTAAAGAAAAACATAAAACTTGTTCAAAGAGATGATGGCTACATTTTCTTACATGGGATGTTGATATTTGCTGATATTTTCTAACCTAATAACAAGGAAGGTTAATATAAATAAAAATGGCAGGTACCTTTAGTGTCACTGTTGTGGAAATTAAATGTAATTATTCCATGGGAAAAAAAAGAAAAGTAAAAAACAAACAAATTGAAAAATAATAAAAAACGAAAAATAAAAAATTCAACAGTTTTAAAGCTTTTTCTTTATAACATTTTGTCAAAGTTTTTAAGAGGCTCCAGAAGGTACATTGAATAAAAAACTTAAAGCGGTCAGAAAACTTTTACTTACACATCTGGAAACTCCATTTGTAGATGCGCGGCGATCTTCCATGGCTGTCTCTGTGCTGGGAGTGATCGGGGTCTCCCTGCTTGTGGTACTTATGGCTGGAAGGCGGGGATCGGCCGTGATACTTGGGCGACGTGGAGGCCTTCAGGTCCGATGAAGTGTTCTTACAGGCGGCGGATTTGGCCGAGCCTTCGACAACAGACTGGTCCTCGCTGTCACTGCTGTTAGCTGAGGGGGTGGAAGACATGAAGAGATGAAAGAAAAAAATAGTTGATTAATACAAATAGAGGGGAAGAAAGTCAACTGGAAAGACAAGAAAGAAATGGATAAATGATTGAATGAATATGTAATGAAGGATAGCTGCACAGACTAAACGGATGGATGACGGAGAAAGAATTGGACTGTCATTGATGGATGAAAAGACTGAAGAATAGACTGCTGGATGGCTGGATGGATAGACGAAAAGATTGAAAAACAGACAGATTTAAACTCAGATTAAATGTCTGAGTTTAAATCTAAACTCAGACGGTTCTGATCTCCTACCTCCTTTCCTGTTCCTTTTGGAAGGCACACCAAGGCTTTTGCGGTTAGGCTTGTGTTTCTTTGAGACTCCACCTGTCTGTGATTCCTTCTGCCTCTTCTGACTCACAGATGCTACGAACAGATTTAGAAAAGAGATTTCAGCTTCTCAGCAGTTCACTTTAAATAACAATATAAGGAGGATTTAGGACAGTGGTCTCAAACTCCAGTCATCTGGGCGCTGGTGTCCCTGCAGCTTTCAGATGTCTCTCTGCGTCAGCACACCAGTTTAGCTATTTATGCTGCCTTCCAGATGAAATTCCCCCTTCAATGTAAAAAAATTAAACTGAAACGCTCTCCAATGCCGGATTTCCCACTGGGAAAGAGGGAGCAACTCCGACTGCCCTGACTTAAGGCAGACTTTGGGTTTCAATATGGCCGCTCCTCGCATCAACAGAAGTAAGCTGTGGTGGAAACATGTTTATTTACAAGGCATAAAAAAGAGTAAAAAAAAGTAGTGTTTGTTTACTGGAAGTAAAGCTTAAAATTATGTTTTGTTAGGGCCATTGCAAATGATGTTTATACTTTAATCAAACTTCAGTTTGTTTGCATAGAAAGTTCGGCTTGTTTGGATAGGTGGGGATGCACTCTGACCAAAAAACCTGAAAAAGCTAGGTCTCGGTTCAACTGAAGTGAACTCTGGTGAGATTCGAATGTATATTCAATGAAAGCAGTCTGGAGACCGCTCCAAAAGCAGGAAATGGACTAGAGAGCAGGGAATTCTGGGTAAATACAACCAAAACACACACGTGAGTCTATCACTAGCAGGAGAAATGGCTTGTGGTCTTTTACCAAAGACAAAAATCTGATGGCACTGCAATTTTTTTTTACATTTTGTAAAGAAGGAAGTTGCGTTCATGTCTTCTTAGAGGTTTTTGTGTCGTTTCCTACAGTAGTTCTTGGTGCAACACCACCAGGTGTTGCACCAAGGTTAAAAAACCTGTTCGGTAAGGGAGAACAGGTTTTTTAAAGAGTTTGGTTTCTTTGACACATTCTACTGTGAAAGCAAAACATTGCAGCTAACAATATAACAAATGTTGCAATTTCGGTCCCCAATCGAACCGATTCTACGGGACTATCAGGAATGAAAACAAACTAGAAGTTGCAGGACTCCGTCCCTGGAGGCCTGGAGTTTGAGACCACAGGTTTAGCAGCGTTTGTACCTTTGGACTTCTGCTCGCTGTTCTGCTGGCTGCTGCTGCTCAGCTCTAGGCTGCTGCTGCTATTGCAGGACAGACTGACATCGTAAACCTTGGAGGGGGAACCTGCACCGTCGTCCTGCGGGAGCTCCTGCAGCTCTCCGCCCAGACTCTCCACCTCCACCGTGCTGCTGTCCGTCTCGCTGCGCCCCCCCGCTCCTTCCTCCTGAGTCGGATCTGGGGGCAGATCGTGGGAAACTGGTTCCGAGGGTAAGGCGGGAGGCAGAGATGGTGGTGGAGAAGGAGGCGGCGCTTGACTGGTCTCCTCCACCGCGCTTCCCACTCCGGAGGGTGACTCAGGTGTTGTAGGAGGGGTGTTGATCACGGAGTTGCTCCCGCTGCTGGGAAACTCCTGCAGCTTGTCGTTTTCCAGCTGCTCCTCGGAGCCTTCGTCCTCTGGTCCCACTTCCTGGTCCGCCCCAGATTCATCCAAACACGACGGGACGGGGGGTGGAGGAGAGTTGGCTGCCTCCGTGTCCGAGTCGGAGAATAACTCCTTCAGTGTCTTCTTAGGCCACTGAGCCTGAATGCTGGACCACACGTCCTTTTGTCCTTTGGGCCGAATGGCCAGGGCCTTTTCCTCGGCATTCCCAGATGCCTTAGCCCTCTTCTCGGGAATCTCCCAGAAGCCGGCTTGCCTCCCACCTTTGCTCTTCTCCTTCATGCCGTTGTACTTCTTGGAAGGGGAACCTTTGGTTTTGGCGCGGCTTCGCTCGTTCTCCTCAGTTGGGATGTTGGCCAGCGCTGAGCTCTCGTCCTCTGAGCTGCTGCTGGACAGAGCCCCTCTGTCCTCCAGCTTTCGAGGCGAGCCGCTAGGCAACCAGTCGGCACTCCTGGTGTTCCTGGTCTTTACTTTGGATAGACCCTTTGTGTTCCTCTCAGAGGCACCATCAGATTTCCTCTTCCTGGTGCTCGCCTCTCTCTCCGTCTCCGGCTGGCCTCTGCGCTTCCCAACGTCTGGGCTTTCCGCGCCAGCAGCCTCCAGGCTCTTTCCGGAGACGGAAGACGCTTTGGACCCTTCGGAGGGGACGCTGCTCTCCCAGCGCTCGGACGCTTGTGGCGGCTCTGTCGGACCTCGCCTGGCGCTGCTGCTGGGTTGATCCTCTTCGTCATGCTCCTGCTCCTCATCCTCGCAGTCGCTCTCATCTGTGGATATCTCGGAAGCTGCAAAAAGCGAAGTTCTGTTATCTTCAGGAATAAGTCGGAAGACATGAGAAGTTAATTTACTGGATATAATGTATATTAGTCGATTATTGTTGGTGTTTTTATTATTGATGTTGGTGACATTTAAAGAAATAATGATTATTCATCCACTGTAATTAAAATTAAATATAAACTGTATTGATGGGCTAACTATTAAATATGGCGTTAGTTGTTATTTGTATGGAATATACATTTAATGAATGTAAGATTATGTAACTGGATAAGAATGGGAATACTGATGAGTTTGTACTTCTACCCTTGAATTTGTAAAAGTTTTGACATTAAGTTTCATGATTCGAGTACTTCTTTTTGCACATATTCAAAAAATAAAAAGAAACAGTCGTGGTCAGAAAGCTAAAATACAGTCATCATCTGTTCAGACATGACTGTAAATTATTTTGTGCTTCCAATCATTTATTTTACCAGTGTGGAAATAAATATGGGGGAGGGAAGTATGGGCCTCCCTTCTGAAGCTGCTACCCCTGCGACCCGACCCCAGATAAGCGGAGGAAAATGGATGGATGGATGGAAATAAATATGCAACTACAGACAAATTCAATGACTTGAAAAAACAAAAATTGGGCGAACAAGTTTGAATTGGGAATTTATTTCACCCAACACAAGGTCTAACCACTACAATAAATGTTTCTTGGTAAGTTTCACATTGGCCAAATGCTGTGAAACAATTATGACACTTCATAATTCTGCCAGGATATTTGACCGCTCTTTGTGGCAGTATTGGTAATTCTGGATTGAATCAAGCTTAAAGCGCATTTCCAATTGGGTTGTGATAAGGGTCTTTGAAATAATTTACGTTTTAACTAATGCCTGCTTTATCCATTCCAGAACCCAACTGTGTCCTAAGTTTCAGACATCTGTTTTACCCCTTCTGATGAAAAAAAGTGTCTAGAAAAATATGGAAGAATCCAGGATCCACCATGTTTTTAGCTAAAGTGGGAACTGTTGTAACACCAGAGTTACTGAGTTTCACAGCTTTTTTTTTTCTGTTACAACATTTTTAAAAGAAAAAACATTATTGTGAAAGTAAAATGCACATCCAATGTTGCATTTTCATTTTTTCCAAAACCAATCCAGACTGGAAAAATACAAGATCTAAATTCCAGACGGCACAGAAATAATGTTTTTTTTTTAGTAAGAAAAGTGTCTGAATTTCCAGGCAGAATTATGTTAGAACTGATGTGGATGAAAAGGATGTGGAATTTCTTCAACTTGCTAAGAAAAATTTGGCTAGTGCTTGCAGGGGTAATTAGGCACACCGAGGACAGGTCGAACAGGACATTGGATGTTCAGAGAGTTCAATTAACCAAACATCCATATTCTTGGAACTGTGGGAAGAAGCCTGAATACCTGGACATATGCATGCAGATAGGCCCCATGCCAGGATTCAAACCCAGGACATTTTTGCTGCAAAGCAACAGTATCCTGAATCGCTAGAAGCCGAAAATCATCAGGACATTCCTGCTGATGGTCAGCGCATGTAAACTTCTAAGCAAAGCTGCATTTCAAGTGTTGCTACCTTGCAATCCGTTGAGGATCGATGTGATTTCTATCGACTTGACTGGAGGCTGCTGAGTCCCTTTGTCCTCACTCTCGTTCATTTTGGAAAAGACGTCATGACTCAGGCCGCATTTGGAGCGCGGGACGCGGTTCGGGCCGAGGACCTCCCTGTCACCGAGCCGCTCCAGTCGGTCGCGCTCCCTCTCGGCTTTGTTCTGTCGAGATTCAAAACACAGCCGGCGTTTTATTCCGTGAACATCAGAACTCGGTTCTTGCCGAAACCGTGCCCACCCTCCGCACAGTCAGTTGTACCTTTATTTTTTTGCGATGCTTTATTTTTGGGACATTCTTATTTGCCGGGCGCACAATCTTGTCCGCTTTGATCCATTCGTCATATCTAAAAAAAACAAAAATCAGTACAAGAGACAAGACAACTTTAACATTCAAGTCATCGACAAAAAGCCAAACATACACGCTGACAGCAGCCACCACACAGACACCCGCCCAACCAACCAACATGTTGCTGTGATACAATAAAGCTTCAACAGCAAACGGAGAAAATCCAAAGGAATTATGTAGAAAAAGACAAACCTTTACGATGAAGAAAGAAACACACCAGCCACCACACAAATTATGTTTCCACAGGTACCAAAGGGAGCTATTGGGATCGGTGTGGGGGTCGTGTGAGTGGAAAATGAAACGTTTTACGACATCACACACAACAGAGACGATGCAGAGAACATCCCACTGTCTTAAAGAGTGCTGGAGGACCACATAACAACACTGTGACGATGAAATGCTGATTGCACCAGTTGACTTCTGGGTCATGGTTAGCCCTAACGCTCCTGCATTGACCCTAACCCGCTGGGGAGGGGGGAGAGGGTTGAGAGGTAGAGGTGAGTGTAGCAGCACTTTGTTTGGCCATTCTAAAGATCCAGAGTAGCTCATGGGAATTAAAAGATTATTTACAACCAAAACCACTGATTGGATAAATTCTAGAACTCTGATTGGCTACAAAATCATCATCCTGTCTGTAGTTTTTGTTTTTTTTTTGTTTGTTTTTTTTTGTAGAAAGACAGACTTCTGGGGGATAGAAAGACAGAGGATTGAGTCAAAACTGAGCCAGGAGTCAACCCATAATGCTCAGTTCTGTTTCTGCCACTAGATGGCACACTATTCTCCAGAATCAGAGCACTGTCTAGAGGGATGAAGGATAAATCTGTTGCTCCTGCAGGGATACCCATGTAGCGGTGATCCCCTGACCTGAGTTACAAGTTCATAAATAAAATTTGTTTAATTATTATTATTTTTTAGGGTGTACAGAGGTGATTTATCCCCAGGTCCTGTCTTACCTGACGTTCCAGCCACAGTAGTGCACCAGGTAGAGCACCTCTCCCCCCTCCACGTCTGCCTCTTTCACAGTGGCCTCGTACGTCTTCAGAGTGCGGCCTCGCCCATACCTCACCTGCACCTTCATCCCCGGGGGGTAACACTCAAACTCCTCCCCTTCCTCCCCCTCCTGACTGCTGTCATCCCTGCAAGAAAAACAGTTCAGCACTTCCTGGCCCTAGGCTGCCCCCATTGAACACCACAACCATAGACACAGGAGAGCTAGATGCCACACTGGCTTCCATGCCCTGTAGAAACGACACGCCAGTGAATCCACCATATTGTGAGTGGCAAATTTTCCTCGGAAAACAAAGCGAGTACGCTTGGAAAGAAGATATTCTAAAGGTAAAGTAAATAAATTAAACTTTTTATATACAAAATAGCTTAACTAAATTATTAAATTGTACAGAGTTGAACTTTTTTTTAATTTCATGGGTGGATGCTAAACACTGATTTTTTTTGTTAGATGTCACTACTACTAATTTTAATATTAATAAAAATGTAAATAATAATAATATTATTGTCATTATTATTAAAACTATTAAGTCTTGCAATGACAAATTAAAAATAAATTTAATTTCTAAAAATATTAATAATGATCTTAATGTTAGTATTATTATATAATTCCAATTAATATTCATAATAATTAATCAATTTAATTTTAAAAATAAAATTAAGTGGTTTAATTTGCTAATATTATTTGTATTTTCATACTATTATAATAATAAGCATATAACTATTTTACTATAACTAGTAATATCAATATAAATTTTATTGTGATTATTATAGCAGTAGTAATAATAACAGCGGTTATTATTGTTATCATTGACCATTAATAATAAAGTATTGTACTGATATTAGATAAATAAAATTAAATGGTTTAATTTACTAATAATATTAGTGTTTTCATAGTATTTTGATCATAACAGTAATAAGCTTATAACTATTTTATTACATCTAGTAATAATAATAAAAATATTATTAGAATAATTATAGTAGTAGTAACAATAACAGTGATTATTGTTATGATTATTATTATTATTACTATTATTATAGACCATTAATAATAAACTACTGTACTGATATCTGAAAAATAAAATAAAAGTGGTTTAAATTCATTCATTAATGTAACTAGTGTTCTTAATTCTACTATTATGCTAAGAACAAAAATAATAAAAAACATTTAATTGCAAAACTATGGCTGAATATGCACTAAATGATTAAACTGGTTACAGTCTTTTTCCATTACATTACCACTCTTGGTGATGTTTAGTATTTCAGCCGTGTAAATAACACAGTACCTGTGGTGACGATGCTTCACAGTATGAAACATGAACAGCGTTCGACCTAAACCCATTCAGCAGAAATGTCCAGGGCAGTCTTTGCGTCTCAATAAAAATGCCACTCACAGTATGCCGTAGATTTTGGCGTGTGATCCGGGCGCTAACGCAGCATCTATTCTTCTATGTCTATGACAACAAAGACCCACCCTCACATCCATCCACCCAACCTACTGACTGCTGCAAAGAACCCTGATTAATATGCTCCACCCTTGCCTGCCTTGTCCCATTACAACACATGGCCTTTATCTATAAAGAAACATTAACTTCCTGTTCTTGTCCTGCTTTAACTCCAGTCCAGTATAACCTGAGGCAAGCTGCAGGATAAACAACTACATCATTAATAGTAACCCAGGACAGGGCACAGTACAGTATGTGTTTCAGCAAGTAAAACATTCTTGTAAGACAAAACTCAATGAGAAAGGGGATAAAAACACTACTTTGAACTAACCCTACACCCAAACATGAAGCGCTTGAGATTCTCATTCACACACAAGCACACAATGTGAGGAATAAAGCAGCCACAAGAAGGAGCTAGTGGGAAACAAAGCTGGAGGCTAGTCTGGCAGTGCAGTCAGAGTTTTAGATGCAAAGGGACACAAGAGCAAGTTAGGTCAGCAAAACACAGCTCTGCAGGGTAGCTCAGCAGCAACTTAAAGCAGGTCTGTAGCACTGATGGAGGCACTGAGATTCACAACAATGCTCTCTGGTTCCACCAACATGACGTCTTTTAACACTCCGAGAGGAAAAAAGCTGGGATAAACTCAGCGAAAACATCAGATTTTGCATGTCTACTCACAGCTGTTCGGTTTCTGTTGGCACAGAAACAAATGATCAAAGGAAACAGAAGCTATTTTAAGTGCTGTACTTTCAACACTGTTAAATAAATACATGAAAACATTTTTTTTTTTACTCACTGCATATTAAAAATAAAAATCCATGAGGAATGCAAAAAAAAGCAGTTCTCTTCAAAAACAAAAACAAAACAAGTCAGTATGACTAGAATCACCACATTGTATACTTCCTGCAATTCCTTTAAATTCAACCCAGGGACTCATGTTTCATGACTTTTTCTTAAGTTTTAAGTTCTTACAAAATATATACCGTAATTTCCGGACTATAAGCCGCGACTTTTGTCACACGCTTTCAACCCTGTGGCTTATACTAAGATGCGGCTTATTTATGCATTTTTTTTTCTAATGGCCACCAGGGGCGCTCGAGCAGAAAAGGTAAGAGTGAGACAGGTGGAATATATGTGTAGAGGAAG
>CAEFZY010041642.1:0-13667 GCA_903066815.1 Brachyrhaphis roseni
TAAACATGACATAACACCTGTCATGAACATGAGTAAGTCTTCATGAATATTTATGACTGTTGTCATAAAGTGTCATTTGGTAAATCATGACACTTTTAATACAAAGTTGACATTATTCAAAATGTCTTCATTATGACAACTTGACATTAACCAAGAAATTATGATCTGACATAACTTTAGCTTTAACAACATAAAGCTACATAATTTTTAAAGTTTAATCAGTAATACTTTTATAACAAATTTATGTCAGATCATGATTTCTTGGTTAATGTCAAGTTGTCATAACAAAGACATTTTGAATAATGTCAACTTTGTATTAAAAGTGTCATGATTTATCGAATGACACTTTATGACAACAGTCATAAATATTCATGAAGACTTACTCATGTTCATGACAGGTGTTATGTCATGTTTATGACGGTGTCATGACAGTCTTATTGGCAACCCCTCAAAGAAAGTGTTACCATATTAACATGAACACAACATAAAACGTTATTAGAAATTGACAGCAATACAATAGAAGAGCAAGAATATGAATATGAGAATGCCAGTTCTTCATCATAATAAACTTATGATAAGGAAATGCAGGAATAACAGGGAACGCTGGGAGTTTCACAGACCGCAACAGAAGGAGCCAGCGGAAAACATGAAACCACAGAGTATACATAGAAAAATGCTCTTTCAGATTTCTAATCTTGCACAACATGAAAGAGTTATTTCACTTTTCTAAATCTGCATTACTTTTGTCCAAAATATAAAATTATGGACACAATCAAACTGTAATTTTGCACTGAGCAGAGATTTTGTATAACATAGCTTGAGATTTATGAAACCTTTGTAAAAACCGCAAAAGTCTCTATCACTGTAGAGACAAACAGCAGAGTTTAAGCTACACTGATAAACTATACACCAATGAGCAATTATTTAAAACTTTTAATATCAATTTGAGTTTTTATTTTTCTTAATGGATTCTAAAATGTAAAATAAATCATGCTAATAACACTTTTCTCTTGTAACTGACAGCAAATGAGATAATCTAGTTTTAGTTTGCAAATAAATGGTCTTATGGGCCTGTCCATTAAAACTCTGCTTTGCTAGAAGTGTCCTGTTTCAGTAAGTTGGATATTTTTCTTTCCGTCATAAATTAATCTACAAAGAATGAAATGCCACATTTATCTAAATGGCAATGACAGTGTCCTGATAAGTGGCAAAAGCTGAGTCTGGTACAATCTTTTCTGCTGGAAAGGCTGAGTTTATTTTTTTTATTTTTTTATTTTTTAAAGGTTCTTCTGCACCACCACTTTGTCAAAGCAGCACTTATGTCCATCTGAGCGTGCCCTTCTGGAGGTCAGTTTGGATGGCAGCTCTCCAAGGACCTCAACGCCTATAGGAGGTCCAATAACTCATGCCCAAACTTCAGCTGATTTGCTTCATATGGTACAGGTTCATATACATTTCTCAATGCCTATTATTAAACTGAATTAGGAAAAATCCACAAATAGTACAAAACAACCAGGAACAACTTGTATTTTAAAAAGTTGATGCTTTTGTGTTTGAGCCTGATGTAAATAATACATTTTTGCTGTACGTTGTGTAAATTAATTGAAATAAAAGTCACAACTAATGATAAGTAACTGAAAGGTCCTGTCCATTTTTACAACTTTGTAAAGCCGATGAACACATGAAAGGTCTCCAAGTTTCCTATTGAAACCACTCAGTGTTTCATAGTCTTGATTTTAATCAGTAATTCATACTCCACATAATGCAACAGTAAAATATATTTAAACAACCCTAAAATCTAACATATATCATGGTAGTAATGATATAACAAAATCAAACTGTCAAGTGTCAGCGGGTGTTTTGGGGATGAGAAACAAAAAAAACTTGTAATATCTGGTGAGGTAATAACTGGTAAGGTACAGACCACTAGGAGTTGGATGTACAAATAAATAAAACCCAAAAGAAACACTACATTCTTCAACTGTAGAGAGCTGGTGTGTAATATTTTAATAATGCTTTAATAAGTTACGTAGTATTCAGCATTATGATAGCAAGGACGTAAAATAATATTTCATATAAATTTATAGTTTTTTAATGTCTGATCTCTTTTGATTAACATTTAAACGCTTATGTGATCTTTGTTTTCATATGAAGTCCATTTGCCTTTTCTTCTACATGCATATGCCTGTCACTATTGAAAAAAATCATCCTTGTTTGCACTGAGTTTTATCCGTCTGGCTGCTTCAGTGGAGATGGTCGCCAAAGAGCTCATCTAGCGTTGGCTCTGTTTTGAGCCATGGGATTCCATGGGTGCTTTGGGGTCAGAGCACCCACAGAGATTTCTGAGTACCCACGTGTGCCGAGGAGAATACACTTGTCATTGATTTTCTAATGACTACAGCAACAATTCTGCTATTGGGTGAATGGTGAGCACCCAATAGCAGAAGCATAAGTCACCGCCCCTGATTCTGACGGTGTTTTCAGTATCTTTCCATTTGTTTCAGAATTTTAAATGCAAAGCGGAGGAGGAAGGCCTTTATTTGACCTGTACTTCCTGCTCCAATGTTTCTAATAAATGTCCAGAAAGGACTCACGTCTTCTTAATCAGAAAAGAACGCAAAGTTTCTGAGACTTAACAGACGCTGAAAAGCATTGGTGGCCCTGGCAGACTTTTGTATTCACTGCCATTCCAGGTATTTTGAAAAGAAGTCCACACACAACTTGTGTTGAATTTTAGGACTTGTATTCAAGCACACCACAGAAGAGACAGAAAGTGACCTTTGTGACAGAGTCTCTGACAGGACAGTCACCTTCAACAAAAATATGTCTCAAATTTGTTAGCACTATTAATTTTAAGTTTATGTGTTGGCCTCTATTGTAGAGTATGACAGTTGCAAGCTAATATAACTTCAGTAGTTTAACAAATCAGATACATGACTGGAACAAGGTACGGAAAAAACAAATTACTAACAAAAAACACTTACCAGCACTCTTTGACTTTGATTAGTAGTGGCTAATAAAACGACACAGAAATCAATTAACATTCTTAACTGTGACATTTATTTGGCTACAAAAGTGCACACTTGAAAACGATTAACACACCCTCAGCTTGACATTTATTTGGCTACTCATACTCAGTGCCTGGTTTCACTCTGTCTTGTCTGACTGAGAAATGAGCAGCAACACTGCTGATCAATGGGACATTCATACGGCACTGAACCAGCTCCTGTCGATGAAATAACACTGAACCGTGGATGCTGCCGTAAATTTCTCTGAGTTTAAGCACTTTTCCTCATCTCTTACAGGAGGCAGTACTATTTTCTTTTGAAGGAAGATGGATTTCTTTTTTTAAAAGAGAGGAAAAGACTTTGGTTTTGTTTGTTTTTATTCCTTTGGAGGAGCTCGGAGATTATGATTTATAAATCTGGCATGTTGGAACTGCTGTGTGGGAGCAAGGGCACATATGGAGACTATTAAGATGCCCGGACACAGGACACTGCCAGCTTTTGTTCAATGCAAGCATTCATTTGCGTGTGCGTGGGTGTGCATGTGCATTTGAGGACCATTAGATGTTATCAGAGGTGCTTTCCAGCATAGAGTGGAATTCTTGATAGTCAGAATCAATGAGTGTTAAAAATATAAATAGTCTGTGGATTACAGTATTCTATTTAAGGTCACTGGTCAATAAGGGGTTGGCCTGTGAACAAAACATATTTTGGGAATCAACACTTTGTGGTTTGGATGACGGTAACCAGCACTTGTGGGTTGTGAATAATGTACAAGGGAAAATAGGAGCTGTAAGGAAGGAAGAGTGAAGTGTGATGAGATGAAATTGGTGAAATAGAAAAATGTGAATGAATAAATATAGAGGAGAGGAACCTCAGAAAGAGAGGAGAACATAAAAAGGTATGACAAGCTGTTTTGCTTTCTTTCAGGTTTAATGAATCAGAAAAACACACAAGAAAAAAAAAACACATTTAATATAAAAAAATGAAATAGCAAGACATTATTTCTAATTCCTCCTTTACCCTCCTTTGTGACCTCAAATTACAGTGGCCTCTGCCACAGTCACTTTCATGCCTTGCCGAGCGGCAAAAATCTGTAGCAAAATTCCACGGCGTGGTTTCAATTTTGGATTAATTTGAATGATATATTTCAGTCTGCGATATGGCTGAGCTGAAACAGAAGTTGGGGTTTGAAGACAAATAGCTTCAATTTACAGTAGCAAATTAAAAGTCTTATCTTGAGCAGTCAGAGCGCATTTCCATTTCCCCTTGCATTAAGGAATTCGCTGAGAGGTCCTCCTGGAAATTGGAGAAGTGAAACTTTTGGAAAGAGCATGAATATCTAATGGAGATTTGAATAAGTGCTAACTCACCCGTCAATTTGTCACACTGCTGTACAGATAGGTTTGAGGACTTTCACTGACACGTAAGTATTTGAAAATTGGACAGAAACACTTTCTAATTATTGAGTTGAGGAGTATTTCAAGCATAATTCAACATGTGATACATTAACTTCCTGACCTGGCATAAATTTGAGAGGAAAAGAAAATAATTTGTCTTTGGTTCAACTGTCAAATCAGAATTTGTGTCTTACTCATTTTTTTTTACTTTACTGATTATGATTCTTATTTTTCTTCCTCTATCTCTATCCCTCTGAGACATTGGGGATTGCCTATACTTAAGCATCCAGCTGTTAAACTTGTTATAAATGTTTGTAATAGTAAATGGTGTAAAATGCTGTTCAGACAAATTAACTTAAAGTGTGAAAAGGTAAGAAGCAAAGACAAAAATGTGTTCTAATATGTACATCATACATCTAATAATTTGCATGAAAATGGCAATAAAGGAACCTAATCTTTTAAATTAAGTCATCATAGCATCATGAATGTGCGACAGAGCCACAGGCAGATTGGGAATCGCATTGTCACAATGGGGTGGGGGACGGTGAAATATTATTTTCCACAATGTGAAAGAAGGCGTGTGCAGTTTGGTAAACTGACATTGTTTAATCTTCGAGAATTATTTGTGTTTTAGCATAATATTTACCAAAGATAATGGAATTAAATTTAACCAGTTTAGTGGTCCATGGTGCAAGTTATAATATTTTGAGTCGGTAGCCAGCTACAAACTACAAAGATGCATGGCCAGAAAAACAGACCTTGAACATCAACAAAAGGAAAGTTATTACCAAACAGCATAGTTTGTCATTAATTTGTCAGGAATTAGCATACATAAAAGTAGATTATAAAACAAAAAAGAAAAAAAAAACAGTACTCCTAACTGTTTCATTCAACTTTATCTCCTACTGACGACCAACATTGATAACTACATAAACAGATTATTTTATGTTGCATATTTGTAAGGTGATAGATATGACAAACTATTCTATTATAAAAACTTGACCTTATGCTGTAAGAGTGATTTAAAATGAAAACGAAATATATTTTCAGTGCGGTTTCTCATTTGTAGATAACCACAGACCTTTTACAAATAGATCATGGAAATTAACACTGCTATCAGACAAATTTTCACCAAAATAGTGTGATAAAATCATAAAAATGCTGTCCCAATATGGTGGAGAAAATATTTCAGGTGAAAATGCAACACTAAATTTAGCATGTGATTCTAATATTAAAATTAATCTATTAAATGAATGAAACAAACTCTTATGCTGTTGCCAAGTCAGAACCTACAAATCAAAGATCGACAATAACTCATAAGGAGAACAGGAACTTCTTACTAATGTTATTAAATTAAACAGTAACTGAAGGGAAGTTTTACAACGATAAGCAGGCATCTCTAGACACTGTACAGATTGTAATTCATAAACGATGCAGACAAAGCATAAATGTGTAATATGAATTTAGTAAAACTTTATTTGGATAGTGTTATTGCAGCAAGAGATGTAAAACATTCTCTTGATGTTTTACATCTCTTGATGTAAAACATCAAGAGAATGTTTTACATTCTGGCAAATTGTCAGCAGTGAGAGATTAAAGTTACCATGGGTTAAAAGTAGGAGAGCTAGAGTTCCATTCTTCAGTAATTATTTATAATCCACATGGTTTACATGGATGAATGCAAAGTTTTGGGCATAAAACATGTATAAATGTTCTATACACAAGCCTGCAAATCCCTTATAGGGGGGAGGTCAAAACCACTGTTTTTGTAACAAACCTTATGCATTTCCACCTACTGAACTAAATCAGAAGATATTGTTTAAAGTCTAACATTAAAAAGAACTGTTGCTGTTCATTTGGTCTGATTGACTTAAAGAATCATACAAATCCTCAACACGTTGAGCCTGTATGAGTTGTTATTGCTTCTTGTAGTAAATCAGTGGTTGGTGAATGTGCTATTCAAGATGTAGAACTGGAAGCAGCACACTGCAGGTGCAGCTATTTGAAATAGAAAATGAATCATGATTCTCCACTGGATTTCTGCCTCTGCTGGTTAGAAAGAGGCAGATTTCATGTAAAAAGTAAAGTTTCATTCAGTTTGCATAATAATAATCTAAGCTTACTGTTGTATTTCTAACAAGGTTTTATAAGTGTATAAAAAGATTTTAAAAAGTATGAGAACCAGATATTGGCACATAATTTATCTAAAAGAAAAGCCAAATGAAAGTGTCTGTAATGATTAAATAACAACAGAAAACACAAAACAGACAATGAAAATAAGGTAAAACCCCCAGCAAAGTGCAAGCCAAAGTTAAATTTAAGAAAGGATAATAGGTTTCAAAATGTTAAAAAAAGCCCTGAAAATAACAATTAAGCCATTTTTGGGAATGTTACCAAAGCAACATTTGAGTTTCATGCCTCAGGGTTGTTTGTCTCCCATAGAGCATCTGCCTGAGAAGCTCCAACTCAAGGAGACGAGCTGTCAGCTCCAGTGTCGCTTTGCTGACTGAAGAAAGTTGTACTCTGTGGCCGAGCCTACCTCTACAGGACATTCTCTTCCTGTACTAACAAGCACAGATACTGCTGGTTGGATGCGGTAGCTCATTAAACAATCTCCTGATTTGCAGTATTCTGCATTCACCAAGAGCTGTAAACCTTCTAAGGCTAAGGTCATTATCTTGACCTTAATAAGCAGGTCAAGATAGGTCTCCGTTGCGAAAGCTACCACAAAAAGATGCATACCACCCCAGCAAATTTTTGTTGAAAACACACTCAAGAGGAAATGTCTCTTGCTTGTAAATCAGATGAAAATGTAGCAGAAACATGGAAGGTAAAAAGAGGTGCACTCAGTCACTTCTGTTGGTATCTGAATGTGGTTTAGACAGGGTAAAGATTTATAAAATGCACTTCACTTTCATTGTGTTTGAGTTGTTTTTGGCAGGACAGATGAAACAAAATACTCAATAATAGTGTGTTTCACAGACTAAATAAAGACAGGACCTCAAGTGGCCATAAAAAAGATTTTGATAGGCATAGTCTTTTCTGAATAGATGCAGCCATTTATATTGTTTTGGGTTGTAATTATTGCAATATTTGGCATGCAATTTTGTATTTTATAAAATTCCAGAATGTTTCTCATCAGCACAGTCAGTCTCAAAATGCATTGCCCTGCTGTTGATAGTCTGTCAATTTATCAAATATATAATGAATTAGTAGTAGTGTGTCCGCACATAACTTAAAACAATCAAACACCTTGTTGGAAGGCAGCATAAATATTGTAGACATGTTATGTTCTTTGCAAACATCATTGATGTTTCAATTGTTTATGAAAATGCTGCACACACGTATGAAGCGAATCCACACAATAAAATTTTAAATAGCTGTAAAACTGCTGTGGCTTTTGATAAGTGTAGTAAAAAAGAGAGGTGAAGGAATCTAGAAGTTAATAAAATAAAAAAAATAATACACAAAGAGAAGTCTAATGTCTTCAATGCAGAAATGGCTATCCAATAATGATGGATGGTTAGAAGATGGAAACCACAGCTCCGACTGCTGCTGGTTAAATTTTCAACAAGTCTTGGCCATGTTACGTTCATCCGTCCAAAACTGAAGATGGCCAAATGAACTTGGCAGCACCTCAATTTGCATCAGGTAAGGAAATAAACACTGCAACCTTTATATGCCGAATCTGAATCACTCCTGGCACTTCTACGTGTGTTTTAGTCAGGACAAACTGCTTTTGACAAGAAAGCACTCCAGACTTTTGCAGCGCCTTGGTAAATCTAATCAGGGTTTAACATCTCCCTTCAGCATTTCAAACATACTACATCATGATTAACAAAACGCATCCTGCGAACCCAGTGTCTACCTCCGGGGAGGCCTAATAAAACATCCATGATCAGCATTTCTTCTTATCCCGAGAGCTGTGATGAATGGGAGTTTCAGACCTTCCCTCCCTTCATGCTCACCATTTCTCACCTCTCAGTGGATTTGATTTTTAGCCTCCTGGAAGTGTGTGTGGGGAAAAAAAAAAAAAAAAAACAGGACATTCCTCCAGCGGAGATGTCCATGAGAGTGTTTATATATGTTCTTGACCCGAACAGGAAGCTCCATCAGTAACAATTGCGCTCTGTGATGAGAAAGTGTCTTTGAGAGTGTGTGTGTGCGTGTGAATGGAGATTTGTCAAGATCTCTGTGTGTGTTAGGGATGCGGGGGGGGTCCAAAAAAGCACAGAACTGCATTTTTTCGAGCTTATTGAATAAGTTGATTATGGCCGGAGCCAGTGGCTGGAGAGAGTGCGTCTGTTCTGCCTGTGGTACTTAATGTAATCGAGTGCAGCTGTTGGGCTTTTCAAACAGAGCCTTATGTTTGGGTTAGGTCCAGGGTTACGGTATGTATAGCAAAGACATGCTTACATAGGGAAGTGGAGTAAGAACAGAGCAGTGTTTTATATGTTTGCACACTCGTGAATGTGAAGAACAACACACTCAGATTCACATGCTCAACAAGAGCGCAGAAATGATTATCAGCTTGGACTCCCTGGCTGGACAGGGTTATACATGAATGAAGATGAGCTTGCCAAGAAGAACAACTGGATAGCAGCTGTACTAGCTATGAATCCTCTGAGAACAGTAGGGGGAATGATGCAGAGAAAACAAAGATCAAGAAACAATGTTCCAAATCAGTGATTCTTCAGGTCTGGACTTCAACCTGGATCTGTTCTGAACAGCAAAAATAACCAAACTAACGGTAGACCTCACTTTATTTTAAAACCAGAAAATACAAAACAAATAAATAATGGAATAAATCACAATAGTCAGTGATCTAGAAATTGAAAAATGAAGAAATGCTGTAGAATTTTGGAATTTATGGATTTAATCTGATGAATCTGCCATTTACCAGCAATTTAAGTGTCAGTGTTCTTCATTCTTCATAGCAAAAGAGAATGCTTTTGCTATGAGTCACTGCTGCTCTGTTGGTCTGTGATGTGACCAGATCAGCCAGGGCTCTCTGTGGGAGAGACCAAAACCCAGTGCAGGACTCTGATATTAATCATTAAAAATGTTCAAAGCAAAAGCATTACCTATTGCTGTACATTTTTCTGCTGTCACAAGTTGTGTACACTGCACATGCTCGATGCTGCTACAGAAACAGCCACCATGATCTAATAATTACATAACTTAATGCAATACTTGGGCTTATGAGATGGCTAAAGCTAAAATTGGCTCATTGAGCATTTAACTCCATTCCCAGATGATCAGTTGTATCTTAGTTATGAAAAAGAAAATAAAAAAAAAGATGGTGGCCACATGAAAAAGGAATGGACCACAGAAAACTGAATTGCACCCGATTAATAACCCATGTCTACAAACATTTCACAACAGTGGGACATACAAAGAAACACAGAAAGATAAGGCAGGACTTCATGTTGCACAAAGTCGTCTTTACTTTCTCCAGTGCAGACCGTAAAAAAATTATGGGTTTTACTTTTTAACACATGGAAGTCTGAATGTTAGAAATGGGGAAAGAAATTGAATTTAGAAAAAACTTTGAAGGATGTTTTTAGTCAACTCAATAAAAAACAGACATTTTTCACACGAGGTTTGCATTATAACTGGAAGTTTAACTTAATTTGTTTTGATGATGTGGAATCTGGTAGTATTGACATGAAACATAATTCAGCTGGTCAGCTTAATTTTAAATGTCTTTTAAAATTTGCATATTTATTGCATTTTGTTGTCAGATTTTAGAGCAGCATAGAGTGTCGGGTAAAGATTATAATGATAAATTACAATTCTTATGCTTTAAAGTTATGGCGAGTTTCATTAAAGAGATTTGCTCGTTACTAGTTGCTTTGGAACTTGACGTTATCTAGTAATCTTGTTTGGTCGTTTGAAGTCTGAGATACCTTTCTCTAAATAATTTAAAAAAGACTGCAAGCAGGATCAAGCAATGTGATCACCACACTTAAAAAAGCACAGAAATCTCTTGCTTTGTTTTAAGGTCAAGTATAATGTAATGCACAGCTAATTTAGTGGCGCTCAAACCCTCATCGACTTTTGCTGCAGTACTGACCTACTAAATAAAAGCGGATTCACTCCCCTGTATTAGGTCAGCAATTTGTGAAGCCACAGGCACATTTCCAATATTCTCCGCTCCAATCAGCCATCTTGATTGCCCTAGTTATTTCATTTGACTTTGTGAGAGAGAAAGCAAAACTGAGTCGGAACAGAAGGAGTTAGAAGCAGAAGCATTTCATTACACATCAATCTAAGCCCCAGCTAGGTTTTGTAGCAGGCACTCATTTTAATGCAGCCAGGAAGAGTAGGAAGAAAAACGGTCAGAGGTTTTGGCAGGGATCAAGGGGGTCACACATGTGCCAGATTAGATGTGTGTATGGGTGTTGAAAGGGAGCCCCTTCCATCTAATAGAGACACGATGAAGCTGATTCAGGTAGAGAGCAATGATAGACGAACGGCGCTGAAACATGATACAGATGAGAGATAAAGCGCCTGAACTCGGTGATGGAGGTGAGGATGGCAATTAAGCTGACTCAGGAGAATGGAGCCAAGGGAATGAAAGGAGGATGGGTCTAAAGGAGCAGCTGAAAGGTTGGGAGTTTTGCATGCAGTGTAAGTTAAGCTGTTCACAAAGAGTCTTGGGAACACAGTGTAAGGGAGCAATGTAGAAAAAGAACAGTTGGCAATGAGGTTGGCAAGGAGAAAAAACCCTGAAGATTGAGAGAAAATGATCAGAGCGGAAAATGAGTAGTGCAGCGGATGTGAAGAAACACAAAAAGTAGTTGGAAATTTGCTTCTGGTTCCCATGAACTCAAAATCCCATGAGACCTCAGCGAACTGTTGGGCACTTCCTGCAGCTCTCTAAATAGAAGCTAATGGGAAACGTAGATGGCCAGTAAATAAATAGACAAGTAAAAGGCTAAACTTTTTCACAAATAGATCAGGGCTTGCTCACAGGTCAACAGAATGTTCCATCCTTTGAAAAGCTTCACAAGAAGCCACATTTAGCAGCCTGACTACATATGAGGAAATTGAGATTCTCTCTTTTATCATACAGTTAATGGAGCTAATTTGTTCCACCGAGGGAAGTGTTCCTTATCCACAAACAGAGCACTGCAGGAGTGGTTCGATTAATGCAGTTAACCACAAAGTGAAAAGAATACTGGAGAGGCTGGCCAGCTCGCAGTGAGAGAGCTGTTTACAGAGTGTTGGCACTAATTAGCACTACCTACTTTGGGAGCACTCTCTTAAATATTTCAGATGTATCGGGTACATGACAAATTTTGTAAATCTTCGCTCTTTAAAGCTAAGTATATTCATGGTACATGAAACACTAAGCCCAAATTTAGAAATAAAGAGACACACTGGGCCAACTGGAAGTTTTCTGCTCTCTGAATTAACATTTGGTAATCTAAACTGCTTCTATAACACTGCCTAATTCTTCCTCTTCCCTCTTTTTGTATCACAGGTACTTCTTAAGGGCAAGAAATGATTCAATAATACAAGAAATATGAGTGGAGTCTTTTCCTTTCCACTTCTGGCAAGGAAGTGACCGTCTTCTACAGTTATTATTCTCTCTTTTCTTTGCATAATTATGCTTTCAAAAATGCTGAGGTTCTGAAACAGCAGTAATGAATCTTTTGGATGAATGGAAACAAAAAATAAAATCAGAAACAACCCAAAATTTGAAACCATGCATTATTTTTTTTCTTCCCCAGGCTATATTGTTGTGAAAACTGTATGCTTGTGTGCGCATGTGTGAACGGTTAACGTGTGGCTTTGGGAATGAGTAGGATGCAGTGTAAGGGTCATGGGACTTCCTGAATATTAAGCCTCACATGGACACACAGAGTGAATCAGTGTGAGCGTTGTAGACACTGTCATCTTTTACCAATAACACAGTGCTCCTTGGGGCAGCTGGTTATTGGAACCAGCTGGAGGATAAAGTGATACGGGGTCATTTCAAAGCATCTGGATGACAAAGAAGAACACAATGTGAGACAAAGGAATATTGTTTTTTTTTTTTTTTTTTGCTGCTGGTTTTGACTTTGGGAGAAAAGCAGTTGTCTAGGAATTTAAAAAGTAATTCCTTCCCCCTTTCTGAATGCTGAAGAGTCCTTGAAAAAAACAAGCTCCAAGTCACCTACCGATACTGTAATAAATAAACCAACTCTTGGTGTGACAAGCACTTTGAGTGGTTTGTGGAATTAGAAAAGCACTGCATAAGTTCAATTCATTTACCATATACCATGCTTTGCAATAGCATTTGTGTCGCTTGAGGTTCTTGTTACCCTACAACCTTGGATGGCGGAGGGCAATGTAGAGAACGATCTTCCCTCAACGTGTGATGCTGTGATACGAGAAAAACGAGACATACACATTGAGTTTCCTTCACATTCAACTGGAAGATTTATTCTTTATATACAACATATTTCAGGTATTGCACACTTCAGAAGAGAACCATTAGCTTCATTACATAAGAAATGGCTGAAATATACCTTTAAACCAATCAATTATTCTTTTAACATGCTAAATTTAGCATTATGAATTCCATCAAATGACAAAATTAATTCACAAATAGCTTTTACTTCTCTAAACCACATTAACTTTGCAGTTAGTGCTTTAAATCCAATACCTTGTCTTCTTTTCTAAGACCTTTTATATTTAACTATCAAAGTAAAAATATATAAGATGGCTTTCAATTATTTTAATAGCTTTTACCATGTTTAATCAGCACGAATGGAATATATTTTACCTTTTAAGCATCTTAGCTTTTAACAATGTTCATTGTTTCAATAGAACAATAATATTTTACATCTCACATGAACTCTACTCTTAATATAAAACTGAAAAAGGCGCGATACTCCTTTAATGTTGTGCCTTGGTACTCAGCTTCACATATGTCCTAAATTTATAGCTTATCGTTTTTTGTTTTTTTTTTTTGCAAAAAACCCATAAAGAAGTATAAAATAAAATAAAATAAAGAAACCAAAATATTGTCCTTTGAGTGAGAACTCTTTCAAAAAGCGCCAAACACATGTTCAAATGAACTCCACAGTCCTCTAGCTAGCTCCTCAGCTAGTTCACACGCATGTGTAGAAGTCCGCTAGCATTAGCTCCAATTAGCCTTCAGAACAAGTCCCGTTTTTGTACACAATAACAATCACAAAACGAACTCCGTGACTCATTAGTTGACATTCGATGTAATAACCTTTCCGACTATTCAAGAGTACTAATATAT
>CAEFZY010041647.1:0-16004 GCA_903066815.1 Brachyrhaphis roseni
TGTGGGAGGAAGCCGGAGTACCCGGAGAGAACCCACGCATGCACAGGGAGAACATGCAAACTCCATGCAGAAAGACCCCAGACCGGGGATCGAACCCAGAACCTTCTTGCTGCAAGGCAACGGTTCTACCAACTGCGCCACTGTGCAGCCTAATAGATTATTATCAAGTCATAAATCATCAGACTTGCTTCACCGCATCCCTCAACTTTCTTTTTTCCAACTGAGGGTGTGACATTCATAAATCTTCTATCGGTAGCAGATGAACTTTATTAAGTCTACTATTTCCTAAATGTCTGTAATTAACAAGTCCTTTTGGTAAATGTATTTAAAGTAGGTCTCTATGCTTTCAATTCGTTTTTTTTTTCTGTCTTACAAAGCCTATTGCATCTAGACATTGAGGAGGTTTAGCTAAAGCTTTTCAACCTTTAGAAAACTCAGAGGACCTGAGCTCAGAATGAAAAAAATATATAAATAAATGTAGAGTAACTTGCTAAAGTATTCATAAAGGATAAGTAATATTCAGCTTTTTTATTTTAAAAAAATTGTCTCCTTTAGTCGCTACTTTGTAGAAGCGCCTTTGCAACATCAGGTTTCACTGGATCACCAGTCCAATATTCCTATTTCTAATAACTGAACAGTATTTTCTATTATAGTCCAGTAAAGTATATTATTATTATTACTATTATTGTTGTCATTGTTAATCTGGTTTTTTATATGTCTATTGTTTTTAACACTTTCTGTTTTTGTGGTAACCTTTACACCCATTGCTGCTTATTTTTCCCCTTTGTTTCTATTTAACACAGAGAATAACAGATGAATATGGTTCAGTCTAAGTCTTGTTGCTCTGGCTGTGTTTGCAGAGCAAGAACATTTTCATTGGAGCCACTTTGGCGCATCCATATTTTCAAAATGGTTAATCAAAGATAGAAAATATTTTCTCGAGGGCATTTCTATGTTATTAAATGTGGGATTACATTGATATTTACTGCTGTCACCACCTGTTTTGGAGGGGAACTGCTTATTCCCGGAGTTTGGAGACTTTCCTTTTACTATAAACATCGGTTCAGTTGGCAGGGTTAGCCAATGGCTGGTCGCCCTTTGTGACTCTGCTCTGTCTTGCTGTCGCTTTATGGTTGATGTTCTCTAATATTCAGCCTAATAGGTTTTCTGCTAAAATGATCCTGAATTAGCCTCATCCATCTTCCCATCTCTGTTAAAATCTACCAGCTCAAGTCGGCTTCTAAAGGCATTTAGTCGCACCTTTTCTTCCACATCACAATTATGCACTACTTTGCATTAATCTGTCACATGAAAATCCCAATAAAATACATGGAGGTTTGCAACTGGAACATGATAAAACGTGAGAAAGTTCAAGGGGTAAGAATAGCGCTTGGCTTAAAAAGGTGCTGACTCGCATCATTTTTTCCTCCGTAGCCCTTGTAACGCCATTGTACTGATCCCGTCCTGGAGTGAGGCTCTGTTAGAGGCGTTAATTTAAGAACAGTGGTGAGAATGAGGGACTCTGAGCAGTTGACGGTATTGACATTTTAGATGTGGGGAGGGGAGGAGAGAGGTGGAGTTCCTGCATGAATAATACTGAATAAACAGTGCAAGTGCTGTGGTTTGCAGTCATGTGTGAGTTCAGGAAGCCTTATGTTGAGTGTTTTTTTTTTTTTTTTACATCCCTGGGGACACGATGGTTTATTTAAAAAAAAGAAAAAAAAAAGACTTCTGTCTTAGTTTCAACAGAGTAATTGCATGTAGTGAGTGTGTGGGTGTTTAACTTTTTTAGTGCAGGTTGAAATATTAAGCTAATAGCTTTGTTCTTTGAATTGTAAAACTCAAGTGTTTTTAAAAGCAACTATCTGCAAAGGGTAATAGAATTCTGAGCGAATAATAGATGATAATTGGTGTATTTTATTTTAGAAGAAGCATATTTATGAAAGATTCTTGGTGTTTACTCCAGGAGAGCAATTTGTTGTTTTTTTTGTTTGATTTTTAAAAAAGGCAAAACATTCTATTTTGAAAAGCTAATTTTACAAGCTCAGGATTTTGACTCAAAGAGGAACAACATTGGGACAATTTATGCAAATTATATCAAAAATATTTTATTTAAATAAGAGTATGGTAAAACACAGGAAGTAGGCTGCAGATGGACAAGAACGGTGAAAAGTCAAAGCCGTCAGGCTTGCTTATTTGAATTGAAAAAGTAAGGTCATGTTTTAATAAGTTAGAAGCGCGACGC
Source organism: Brachyrhaphis roseni (assembly GCA_903066815.1). Classification (NCBI taxonomy): domain Eukaryota; kingdom Metazoa; phylum Chordata; class Actinopteri; order Cyprinodontiformes; family Poeciliidae; genus Brachyrhaphis; species Brachyrhaphis roseni. The sequence goes on from CAEFZY010041647.1 coordinate 2,246, forward strand.
TCTGTTTGAGTCATTTGCCATTTAGGAACGTTTGCAAACTTTTCAGAATTTGTTGTGAAGTCTCCAGCGTCCAAGATGTTCTAACGGCGGGACGTGGCACAGAGGCGAATGGCGCGCAGCCGTGCGTCTTCCAACTTCCTGTCTGGCTGATGTGTTGTAACATGAGCATTATCTAAACGTCTACCCTCAACCCCCCCCTGAGAGCACCTAGATTTCCAAAACAGGGGAAACGGTTATGAAATTCGGCGTGTAGTGATCACACTGTGAGGCTGAAAACACGGCTGTCAGTGGGGGTTTGCGGTTTGACTTCAGATCTTCTTCTGCTGCAGATGTTGGCTTTGTGAAAATTGTTCTTAGACGGCTGCTTTTTCAGGTTTGCCCATCGCTGAAAGGAGGGCAAACAAACAAGAAACCCCCCAAAAAGAAACAAGACGTTTAACACATGACTGTTAGAGAAATTCAGTAAGGAGATATCTTGCATATGTAGTCTGAAACCCCCCCCCCCCAAAAAACACATTTTTGTTTCTATACTCTTGCATATAAACCAAAGGTAATTTTAAAATATTTGCTCTCTGATGAATAGACTTCTAATCGAAGGACACAAAAACAAAGTTTTGCAGAGTAAAAGAGTAAATCAAACATATAAACAAACCCATTGAAATACCTGCATCAATCATTTCTCTGAATGGTAAGAATAGCTGGGTTGGTTTCTACTTGAGGAACATGAAATGACTTTGACTCGTTATGGAGACATTAAACCAGTTAGGAGAGAATGGCTCCTGTAAACTGAAAAACCTTCACAAAAGTCACCAATAGTTTCCCTAAAGGACCAAATAGTGACTACATGGTCAGGCTGTTACACACGCGATAAAACATTTTGCTGGATGATAAATTGCCCCAGAGGTTATTGTGATACATGATAAGATTGTTGTTTTCAAGTAATATAACAATATTGGCAAAATAATGCAAGTAGACACTTTCAAAGATCAATAAACTTTAAATTTCGAATGAACATTTATCACAGGAAGTGGAAGACATTTTAAAAATCCAAAATAAATAAATAACACAACAGAAACATGAAATAAAGTGAATTATGAAGTCTCTGTAAACAGAAGTGTTGAGACCAGAGCACCAGACTGAAGACTTTTATCATCCAGTTTTTGGTAGAAGGAGAGAAAAGAGAAAAACAATAAATCATGCAAACAGAAGTTATTGAGCTCGTTTCAGTGAATCATGATTTATTACTTACTGCAGCTGGCCTAGTTCTGTAAATAATCTTCTTTCTGATCATGAAAACATGCAATGAATTTAAAAAGTGCAAACCATGTGCAGGATTTAAGTCAGTTTTAAATAAATAGTTCTAAAACCACCGTGATTTTCCATCACACTGTTCGTGCTCCGGCTGGAGTTCTCTCTATTTATATGGAGACTTCAAATTTGTTGAACTCTTCAACAAAATTTAGTAGTTTTCTGTGTTTTTTTTTTTAGTTTTTCCCCTTTCTTTGGAGGGTGTGAGCTCGAGCATCATTGGCAGTGCTAAGACCCTCCTCCTGGCTCTGATTGATTGTTTCTGACCAGGTGTGGTGTATTTCTGCAGATGGCTTTAAAATCACAGGAGGTTAGTTTTTTTTTCAAAAATTATCTGTGACATACTGTACTGTCAGGACATAGTAACATTTTTAACAGACATGTAAAAAAAACAACAACATATATATATATATTTTATAACAGTTACATCCTGCAGCTTTAATATGTTACATTATTTTGGAATATTTGATTTTGTGTTACTAAATTAAACCCAGGCTCCAAATTGCCCCTAATTTTGCATGAAAAATTGAATTGGTAAATTTTATTTTTAAGAACTAATCTAAAGAAAATGATTAACTTCCTCTGTACAGGTTATTATCATCAGAACAGACCATTAGAAAGTTGTTTTATTTAGTTAAAACTGCTGCATACATACATTGGTTTTCCAGCTGTTTGAAATAAAGAATTATCAGCAGCGTGTTTAATAAAGTTTTTACGTTGGGTGTGAGTATTGTGTGTCAGATTGCTCAGTAGCTCATTGGATGTCCATTCTGAGTTCGCAGTGTTGGACTTTGTGGCGCCGATGCCTGCAGCAGTATCATTGTTTTTCATGTTTTGTTTCCTGGCTTCAGCTAACAAACTCCCAGTGAGCGTTTCCTCAAAATCAGATGGATTTTAAAACAACTTGTTGATCCAACCCTTTTTTATTTTTGAAGACAAAAAAAAGACTTGCCGCAGGCCGACACTAATCAATTTGGGTGTTTTGTTTTTTTCAGAAGGCCAGCTAACAAACGGTTGGTGTGCTACTGTGTCAGAAGACGCATTTATTACTGTTTATTGCTTAATTTATTGCCAAATTTTCAATGAAAACCATAATGGAGAGTGTTCATGGCATATTTTTCATTGGACCTTTAAAACCACAAACAGATTCAGACATAAAGCAGCTCTTTGTTTACACAGTGCCACCCCAGGACACCAAGTCATCTGCTGATCAGATAGCACTAGATTTATCCTGTTTTTATCACAGTTAGTGTCAAAGTAGGCGTTGCACCTCCTAGAGGGCTATTGCAGTCACAGCAAGTTTTTCTGGTCAGGAACTCATCCATTCTTCTTTTTGTACAAAGCAGCTTGATGAATTTTACTGCTAGCCAGTCAGAAATATGGGTGAGGCAAATAACATTTTAAAATACATTTTTTTAATTTGTTTTTGATAATGATTGAAAAATAAGTTAGATTTTATGATTGAAAACAAAAAGTCATTGAAAGTTTATGGTATAAAAATTATTAGATTCAATAGTTTTAGCATTTTTTTTTCTCATTCTCTCCAATGTTCTGAGGCCTCCTTAGAGCCATGTACAGCGTAGAAGAATGCACTATATCAGTAAATTGTGGTAAAGTGACATCAGCAGCTCATTCATGGAGGAACTGGATATTTATGCCACAGAACTACAATGAACTCGCGTCTAATTGCGGGTCAGAATTTTTCTGCGAATCGTAACTCCAAATTATTCACGGAAACCACATATTTCAAAGATTTTTGTCGCAGAGGATATCTAGATCAGTGTTTCCCAACCCTGGTGCTCAAGGCACACTGCCCTGCATGTTTTAGGTATTTCCTTGCTTCAGTCCAGCTGATTTCAATTGATCACTGATTAGCAGGTGTTTGTTGAACTGCAATCAGTTGAATCAGACATATTAAAGCAGGGAAACCTCTAAAACAGTGTGCCTTGAGGACCAGGGTTGGAAAACACTGATCTAGATTATTCAAAATTAAATTGTAGCTTTGGCAGCTTGAACCAGAACTTTTTTTTTGCTTCCACTTAACAATAAACCTAAAATATTGAGTTTTTGAACATTTGATCCACTTCTTAAAAGGCTGATGGAAAGGTCAACCGCAAAACATAAATTGTTTCCGGAAAGGGAACTCACTATTTGGGTTTTCCTTTTAGTTTCTGGGGGGAAAAAGGATGACGTGATGCAATCGTCTTACTTTTTACTCTCAACGAAAGTGCAGGAACTTTGGAGGAGTTGTGTAAATTAGTTTTATTTCAGTTTTTCTTTGGGCGGGATTCACAATTTGACCTCTATATGGGTCCAAAGTTCTTCTCTAAACGTCGACTGGCGTGAAAAGTTTGAGACGTGATGGCAACCTGCTGCATGTAAAATAATAAGCAGCCGTTATGGAAACACTTCCAACCTTTTGCAGCAGAAAAAGCAGGATTTTTTCCCCCAACTTTACAGAAATAAAAGTGAACTCTTTTTTTAAAACCACCTCTGCACCATTTCTTTTACTTACTTGCTTTAAATCAATAAAATAGTGATTTGCATTCTCATGAAACAGAGGTACCAGTTTTTTATTTGCTTTACTCCCTTTTGTAAATGTCTGCAAAACACTAAATACTCAAACTTTCTAATGGTAAAATGTTTTGTCTCATTTTAAGGCAGAAATATCACTTCCCTACTTTGCATGAAATCACTTCCTTTCACCTCTGTTGCAGCTTTTCTTCGTCTAAATGCTCACAGGGTTAATGAAACACTATTATTTAAAAGAGTCAGGAATATTACAGTAGATAAGTATTTGTGTTTACTTTTGATTTGATCAAGAATCTATTTCGCAGGACTTTAATGTTGAAAGCAATGTCAATGAGACACTTTGCACTTCCGCACTGCTTGGATCTGATTTAGATTTTGGGTGATGCATTCGCTAAAATCAGCATTCATTTTCTGGTTAAACATGTGTCTTTGATATGATTTAGATTAGCATCGGCATTTCGAACATGCAAACGGGAGCGCTAAAGCCTTCTGCAGACTTCTCTTCTTGTCAGGGGATAAGACAGCTTTATGAACAGATAATCGGGGATCTCTCCTCATTTTTCTTTTTTTTTTAGTTAATTCTTCTATGTCAAGTAAGGGGTGGGGGGAACTGTCTGATAAGAAAAATCTGGGATTAGCATAAAAAATAAGTCAATTTGGCGCAGCGAGCGGCTGTGTCTTTTGTCTAGCAGGGGCCGGCATCAGGGCTGCAGTGAGCAGTCAGGGGCCATGTTTATTGTGGGGACAAAGGAGGCTGTGCAGGCGGGGGGCCCCGAGGTTTGGCCCCACACATCTTTTTTTTTTTTTTTTTTAAAGGGACATACGTGTTCTGATTAAAGCCCAGCAGGAGCGCATGAAGTCTCAGACAGTGACCCTTTACTTAAAATTTCTTACATCAGGTCACATGTTGGGGTTTAGGGTTATCCTATATATGCTGGGAGACATATGTGAAGGTTAATTGTGATTTTGTTTTTTAATATGTATTTTCTTTAGTAGTAGAACAACGATGTTTTTCTATTTGAAATTAACTTGAAAAGATGGACTGTCACAATAACAAAACTAATTAATAAATTAAACCACATAGTAAAATATTAACTAAAACATGGACTTGAAATACTTTTTTTAGTTTTACATGGATAGACTTCAAGGTTTCCCCCAGAAAACTTGCTAAGCCCAGTGGTTGGGCACTAGGGCAGTCAGCCATCCAGCGGCCCATCGTGTTTTTGAGTTAAAAAATGTTAAACGTTGACAGGAAACTTGAAAATATGACTTGATAATCATGTGTTTTTGGAAGATTTAAACCTGAACACATACTATAAAGTCTTAAAAAATGAAAACATTTTAAACAGACTTAAATTCTGCAGACTTAAATACATAAGCAATGCTTAGCCTGGTGGGGACACAAGTAAAGCCTGGTGGCCCGCCAGGCTTATAATACACTTGGGGAAACCCTGGAATATAAAATTACTTCAAATTCATCAAAGTGAGCATGAAATATCTGAAACATATTGTCCGAAACCGCAAAAGCACCTGATGACGAAGAGGCGAAATCACCCACATGTGCTTCTGAAAAGCAATTCTTTTTTTCCCAGTTCTGGCACTTTGCTGCCCCCAACTGGTCAGCTGGGGAAATCGAGCAGCGCTCTCCTCGCTGTATTTTGTTTGATTCACGTGTAAACCTGACCTGCATTCCCATCCCAGTATAACACCCTGCACTCATAACGCCTTAGTTTCAACACCGACGACTTTTCTCTTTCAAGTATGTGATCAAACTTCGAAATGCGCTTCATCCTTAATATCGTCGATCATAGCTGTGTTAGCAGAATCGAAAGCTGCTGCCAGCCTGGGGTCGTGTGTGACGAGGTTTGCGTGTGGGTGTAAGATGTGATGTCGAGGACAGAACTCAGACACTCAAAACGGTTTCTCCTTGAGTCATATTTGCCTTTCAGAAGGCGAACTCAAAATTTTAATAGATTGATTGAACTCTCTTCACAATCCTCTTTTTTTTTTTTTTTTTTGCTGTTTGAAACTAATTTAGAAACGCGCGTGAGCCGAACAAATAGTGCTAAACGAGCTTACAAATTAGTCATTTTTCTGCATCTTCTCTGAAAATGTCATATTGAGTGATAAGGCTCTACTGTGTGCAGATAGGATCATATGAAAAAGTCCTAAACCCACTTGTTTAATTACTGACTAATACGTAACTCTCGGCGCTGTTTCATAATGTCTGGCTCGCCAATCATCAAGGGCACTACGTTTTGTTTTTTTCTTTCTTTTTGGGGCGGTAGGGAGACTTATCAAAGTGAAAGTTAAACATCCGACAAGTGCTGTTTTTAGTTTGAGGGGGAGAAGGGGGAAAAAAGGAGCAACTTTAACACGAAGTTCCAACAAAAGCTGCTGCTAATTGTTTGCTAAGAGCAGTTCAAACATGTGCATAAGCTGTTTTTATTCCTCCCTGCTTGACTGGCCAGAGGCAAACTGACTACCGGTTGTTATGTCAGAGTCTCTCATGGGTGTCACCAGGAGAATTTACAGGAAACCCACCATCAAGTGGATCGGCCTCCCTGTAGATACCGCAGGCCCGGGCTCTGGGCTCATACGAAGGCAACTTTTCTCTAAGTGGAGCACAGCAGACTCTCTCAACTTCACCTTGTGTCTGCAGCTTCTGCAAAGTGGGTGTAAATCTTGAACAGTGGTTGTTTTTGCTCCTGTCTAACGTTTGTATTCCAGTCGATCTTTTGCTCTGTAACTTGAAACGTTTAAAGTCTGACATCGCCAGAATGAAGTGTTTTACCTCTCCCAACCTTGTTATTCCATGCTAACTATTGTTTCGTCTTGAGGAACTTTTTATTGAAATGAAGTGAAATGACCCAGCTGACAAAAAAAGATAGAGTGACCAACACTAAAATTAATCTAAATCCTGGTGAGATAGCTTTATTTTTTAATGTTTGATTGCTAAGCCAGCTTTCCAGCATATCATTGTTCTCTATCAGACTGTATTTAACAATGTTGACCAGTAAGTTGGACTCTATGACAAGGGCTTGGACAGAGTCGACCCAAAAGAACGAAGCAATGTGTCAGCCAAGCTCCTAGTCTATTGTTCTAAAACCATGAAACCTTCCATTTGTTGCTTATCTAGAGATTTCTCAGTTTGTTCGGCCAAATTCTTGAATTTCAAAGTGGAGGCAACCGTCCAGAAAGGAGAAACCCTTTCACTCTTTTGCTAGATCGCTTCCTTGGTGCAACCCAGGCTTTGCGTTCATGCTATTTTAACAAACTCCAGATCTTTGTAGACCTTATATAGACAAGCATTTAATGATGACGCCCTGCTATTTCACTTCAGGATTTATATCTTAAGGCACAATGACAAAGATAAAGGGGCCGAGTTCAGTTAATGGTGTCATAAAAATGTCCTTAATTGTAAAAAAAGTTGGATGTTCTGGTCCATTATTAAAACAAATTACATCAAGCAGAGGAATGACAGTCAGTGAGACAGTTAAACCTTTAAGGTTTCGTAGAATTAAAGAAAACTGATTGTGTGCCATATGCTCCTGGACACACACATGCCATTTTAACAGACAAGAAAATCCCCTGTGAAAGTAGAAGCAGGACCCGGTTCTGCGGTGGAGGATTCCTGTCATGGCAGCGGCTCGAAGGTGTCGTGTTCTGAAACTAGCTGAGTGTGCGCAGCAGCGGCTGCTTGCAGTGACATTTGACTGGCTTCGTTTACCCTCTCTCAGGCTTGTTTAGAAGAAAAGACAACAAAGACTTCCTTCCCACCTTTGATGAATATCTCTTTGAGTCATTAGAAAAACCTCAGACCACACATTTCAGTGAATGTGAGGGCAATTTATTGTTTAGGCTCCCAGATGAGAAAGCTTGTAGCTTTGAATCCTTCTTTCAATATTAGTTTCTTCACTTTTATGTGCGAAAGATAATCTGTCTGTCGTTTCTGATCTCGGTTTCTCTTCTCGTTCACCGAGTAGCTAATTTCGCTTGCTTTCATACATAAAAGAAGAGCATCTCCAAAGAATCCCTCCATAGGATCTCCAAACTAAACGAAGTCATAAATCACTCTTCTATACATATACTAATTAAGAGCTGGGCTCAGCTGCTCTTCTCCAGCGGAAGATGGGGAAAAAAAAAACTGGTCCATAATTATGTCAAAACAATGTGCTCTCCACCTCTGCCACAGCTCATTTGGGTCCAGGATGTGGAGATGAAACATATGGACTGTCTCCAAGGACTTAAAAAGAGTTTGTCCTGTTTGTGTGGAAAGGGCTGCACATTTCTGGCTCCTTAAAGGACAACGTTCTGGATTTGTTGAAGTGAGGTTTTGTTAAAATCTTAAAACTGTTGGAGTCCTGATTTAGTGTTGGAGGTGTCACAAAACTGAGTCAGAATGAGATTCATCTTCACAAAATGCTAATCAGTTGCTATTATGAAGCAGTTGTAAGCTAGAATGAGCTACGCACACCAGTCAACCGCTTTAAGCTCGACACCCTTTGTAGATATTTTTGAGACTCTTATTTTGGAATAAGGAAGGAAGTATTTCTTCAGATTTACAAAAATTCAGAGTTCCACGACCAGCCGCTGCTACAGCGTGCGAGGCTAATGCTTAGCGGTGGGAACAGTGTCAACTATAAACCTAGCTTAAAAAGTGCCATTTTTTTTGTTGACAGTCTGCTTAAAAACTGTTGGCTGTGGTCAATGACACTTGGCTACAAAGACATTTTTGAGGCCTCCACCATCTTTACATTTATTTTTGTGACAGCAAAAATCAAAAAAAGAGAAAAAATTGCAAGAGTTTCCTCTTTGTTACTTAGACGAGAATTATCTAGAGAATTTTTTTTACATTGTTTTGTGATGGTTTTATCTGTGAAATAAAACTCTATTTTCCTTTTTTTTTGTTTAACCTTTATTTTACCAGAATAAAAAGTCCATTAAGATTAAAAACCTCTTATTCAAGGTAGTCCTGGCCAAAGCCTATTTACTTATAGCAGTTTTTAATGCGGTTGGATTATATTTTCTGTAGTGTAAACTGGATAATTCAGTATTTGTTTCAGGGTGATCGTTCATGTAGAAATCTATTATTTATTGAGAAAATAAAGAAAGACTGTGTGCGTCACATTGGATCTTCCTGTGTGAAACATGTCATGATATGTAACAGGTTTCCAGTCAGAGTAAACTATCTGACGGAAAATATTATTCTCTTGAACTGTTTCAGGTGTAATTATATTGGTCATGGTTTACATTTTCCTCTCTCAATTTGTGTTTTACACAGGAAGATCCAATGTGGCGCACAGCCTCCTCCCTTCTATTTGCTGTGTGTACTTTTTTTGTAAATAACAATAAAAGGAAACCTTTTAAGATTTATCAAAGTGTGTGAACTGCTTTGAAATACTACAGTTTGTAGTTATTTTAAGTCAGTAGAAGCCCCCTTTGGTGTTGGATGTTCTCGGACTACCCGTTAGCTTTACCCTCTGGGATTTCTATAAAATTTAGATGCTTGCTGTGTAGACATTTATCAGCATTTCACTTTCAGAACTATCCCTTCTTTTATTTGTTACAGTTTAGTAATGCGTTTCTGCAGACCTTATCTGTCTGAACCTGCAGACTCGCATAGCTTGTGGGGCTGCAGGGCAGCGATACGTACACGAACCGAATGACCCTGAAGAGGCTGACGACCCCCGCATGGGGTTGAATACCAGAGCAAGCCTGAGCCGAGGATTCCTCTTGGATAAGATGTCTTCGCAGACCTAAAAACAAATCCAGTTCCTTCCTTCTCAGGAATCTTCAAACCCCGGTTCTGTGACTTTAACAATTCAGCTCCACATGTGGACCTACAGTCCCAACCCCAACACACCATCTCTTTTTTTTTTTTTTTTGGATTCCGCTGAGGCTCTCAGACAGCGGCGACTCTGGCTTTCAACTCGTAAATCAGGCTCAGGTTGTCGGAAGATAATTTGTACTGTGTGCGGCCAAAAACACCCTTGCCCTGTATTTTAGGTTTCTTCAGTTTGCAGCCTCTTTCTTCCTTTCCTTTCTGTCAAGTGTTGGACACTTTGTGTGAGAATTGCACTTCATGGCTTTTGTCCTAAATCTTTACAAGCCAGATGGCCGCCGCATACACACACACACAGAATTCTGGTAAAATTGTACCTATGCAAACCTGCTAACATATGCTTAACCTTCAATGTATAATCTTCCTCCCCTCCCCGCTTACTGATGTAACTAATCCTCCCTACTACTTTGAAATGAAAAAGATTTTCTGCTGTGTGAAATTTCTGACATCAAACATCTAAAGGGTTTAATTTGAGTAGGAAATTTAATTAGCCACTGGTAGCCACATTTGGTCGCGAAAGCCAATCATAAACATCGCTAATATGAAAAACAAAGTCTAATATTAGCGCGAGTGTCACAGCTGGATCCATCGCTCGGCTCTTTATCGTCTGCTCCACAACACTGGTCGGCCCGATAACCAATTACACCTCTTACGGCCCCCTCCAATAGCTTTAATCACTGATTAGGATTCCTCGTTCACAAAGCAGCTACTTAAAAGTAATTGCTCAATAAAGGGAGGGGAAGTTGTCGTATTAAGGAGGTGTTCCTGCTGCTTCTCTCATTAGCGACTCACTCGGAGCTTTCATCTCCCAATTGTCGCAAATGGAGTCGGTTTCATTCACAGCACAGGATCCGTCCTCCCCTCCTCCTGCAGCTCCCCTCAGTCTGCCGCACGCCACCATAAAGCGCAACGCCATTAGCGCCGCGCTAACCCGCAGCACAGAGGGAGCTCGCCTGCTTTGAGCTCTGTTGGTTTCTGATTTATTGCAAATAGAACATATCAAGTAACGTAAGAGGGAAGTTTTTTTTGTCTTGCTTTGTTTTTTGTTTAGTTTTTTTTTTAGTGGGTTTGATTTCTGGTGGCACTGGCTGGAGCGTGGAAATGTTTCCCAGCAAATGCAGCAGCTGTGGTGGGAACTTATGGGCCCTTGTTGTGACTCGTAAAAATATAAATGAGTTTTCCCAAAGTAGTTTTTCAGTTCAAAACATTCACTTAAAGATTGTTCTGAGTGAAAAAAGAAAATCTCAAAAATGCCATGACTTCAGTAGAGACCAGAAGAATATTGATGAGGAAAAAGGCAGCTTAGGAATTTCTTCCTGGAAAAGAGAAGTGGTAAAATAGAGGGAAAACACAAATGACATATCCAATTGAACGTCAAATATTTTGGATTTTAGTCTTCCTTTCTGTAGTATTTAAAACAGGGCTAGACAAAAAAAAAATAAATAACGCATTTGGTTTCATGTTTTGTAAGTTTTCTGTTGCTAATTACACAATATTCTCTCTGCTTGAATTCAGACACTTTTGGCCTGCAATTTTGCCCAATAGTCAACTAGTGAGAGACAAAACACCTCCTGCACTGTAAAACCTAATTAGTTCTCCGTACTTAAAAAAATATATACAAACTCATCACCTCAATATTTTTTAGATTTCACTAAATTAAGTAACATAAACTTGTGCAATTTTAGTGAGCCTAACTTAAGTTAACTTAATAAATCTGAGTGTGTTGTAATTACTTAAACAGTATCCAAAGCTTATTCTTTTTGTATATGTAAATAAATCCTTGGAATTGTTTCAAATATTAAAAAAAACAGAAAAAAATGTTCTTTAAAATCTAAAGAATTTTTTTCCCTTAATTACAAAAATAAAAAGTGTAATGAATAAATTAGAACATTATTCTACAGTATTCAATCTTAAAATGGTTAAAAACACAGTGGTTTTCCATCATGTGAATATGATGAGAACACACTGACACTCAGTGCTTTACAGAAGGTTTGTCCTGTTCAAACCTCACTTTAATTAGTCTGGTGTGCTTCTGACTGTTGAAGTGAGAATGAACATGATGTTGAAATTGACAGAGCTTTCTGAAGCCTTCAGAAACAAGACTGTAGCAGCTTATGTGTATGGTAAGGGATTTAAGGGGATTTAACTCTGAAATCAGCCACTCCACTGTGAAGTGAGTTTACAAGGGTAGGACAGTCAAAACAAAGACTAGCATGTAGACATGTAGCCGTCCAAGCAAGTTTACTCTCAAAGCAGACCAGGAGATGCTAAAGGAAGTTTCAGAAAACCTTAAATGGTCATCATGGGACTTGCATCCATTAATCTTGAATTCCTTCATCTTGAACTGGGGTTCTCCTTCAGCTTCACATCACAATGACGATTCAAAACATTCCAGTAAATCTACCAAGGACTGGCTGAGAGTTCACAAATGGGAAGTCCAAGAGTGCAAGAAACAGTTGTGAGAGACTGACATATTGACACAAGAAGACTTCCAATGGGGTAACACCATCTGCTAGGGCCTGGGGTGTCCTAACTTTTTCTTCAGTTACAGTACACATTTTGTTGATTTGTAGGAAATGTTGAAAACCACTTTTTCCTATCACTTTCCAGCCATGAGCTAGTTTTTTTTAGGTCTATCTCATGAAACCCCAATAACACACTCAGAGCATTTTGGGTGATATGTGACAGAATGTGAAAAGGTTCAATGAGCATGAGTAGCTTTCCAAGGCACTGTGTGCAGAAAACATGCATGAAAGGACCCGGCTGAGCTTCAAGCACGCAAATTTCTTTCTTGGTTGTGTTTAGGAGAGCTGCAACAAACTAGAAAATAGCGACACTGAGAAATTTTGTTTTCTACTGTATGGAAAGTGCTTGAAATATTTATAAAGCTACTTGAAAGGCTCTATTTGGAATGCCTGAATTATACAAGGCACATTAGAGACACTTTTGAAGGTATCATCTTAGAAGATTCAAATCATAAGAAAGGCTGAAAAGTTAACTTTTTATTCTGTAAATGAATATCTTTTTTTTTTTTTTGCAATGCTCAGTACAACTTTTAAATGAGGCATATAAAGTGATTTAGCAAAACTGTATTTTTTCTCAAGGTGAAAGTACTATATCAGTGACACCAAGATTATGGTGCTATAGGCTTTCTAATATCAGAATCAGCTTTATTTGACAACGTTTGTACAGTCAAATAGGGAATTTGACTATAATTCCACTTTGCCCTTAATAAAGACATTTTAAGTATTAATATATAATAAATATTAATACCAAAGTTATGTCTTCAAACTTAGGTCTCAGTTTGGTTGAAGTGAACTCTGGCATGGTTCGCATACATATGTGACCTACGCCACCACAGCACGCCCACCAAAGACAATTTTTAACAGACAATTGCAATTGTTGTTTACATTTTGTGAAGAACAAAGTTGCGCTCATTTCTTCTTCAGAGGTTTTTGTGTCTCTTCCTTCAGTACTTTCAGCGCCACCACAGGCAAGGAGGGGAACAGGTTGCTCACAGATTTAGTTTGTTTGACTCAGTGCAGTGTGAAAGGAAACCGCACCAGTTCAAAGTGGAACAAATATTTAAATTTTGGTCCCCAATACAACCGAGTTTACCGGACTATCAAATGTGAAAACATCGTATGATTTGAATGGCAATTCCTGAAGTATTAGAGTTATCATTTAAAAATGGCATTACCATGTCATACCTTAGCATATTCCCTTGGCTAGCAATAGTAAAACTGTGGCCTCTGAGTGTTTTGTCTAGTGTATAATAGGTTCTAAGAAGCTTCAAACCAAACCCAGTATGTTCCATGGTAGAGCAAATTTTCTGTACTCTGCTTAGCCTTCATGTTATCTTCGAACCTTACTCTCTCTCTCTGCCTGAATGAAATGCAGATAAATGCATGTGTTGACATGTAGAAAAATCTTAAATTGGCTGATGTAAATCAGCCAATCCCGGTAAAACACCAATATGTTCTTTCACCTCAGTAAAAATACAATGACCTGAAACGTTGTCTTTTTGCCGTTTTTCAAATGCAGATTTCACCAAATTGAATTTGACAGACTTCA
>CAEFZY010041648.1:0-31533 GCA_903066815.1 Brachyrhaphis roseni
GCGTCTGTGGTGGATAGAGAAGTTAAAATGGAGTTGATAGTCGTTTTCTGTTAGATGTCCTGATTCTAAAGAGGTATTGCATGGGTATGTTGGCATTGTTTTTGGCGGAGTTATGTTTTTTCATAAAAAAAAATTATGCAAATCGCCCGGGCTCGGGCGGGTGGAGGTTAACAGAGATGCACCCACTGGTATTTTGTGGCAGATAACTGATCACTGCTTTTTGTGAAGTTTTGACCTTTTAAAGAAACATTAATTAACTTTATACATGAGAATTACTCTATGGTGACCTTATTCATATATGCAAATAAATATTTTTAGGAAGTGTGGTTTTAGCTTTTTAGATACTTGCTTAAAATAAAGTTATTCATTGCATTGTGAGGGGAATGATGTAATTTTGATTTGACAAATAAGTAAAATAGTAAGATGTATGATGTCAGTACTCTTTATTAGCTTTACATCCATTTATTTCTCATGTAAGCAGATGTTTACAATATTTACTTACATGAGATGACCCACTGACATTAGCATATTTTCAGTTTTACTAAATTCTTCAGTGCTGAGTGATAAATGTAGAGTGTGTCAAAATTTAGGAGAAAAATCCAAATAGGATTATGATTAATGACTGCAGGTCAAGCACAGGTACTAAATATAGGTAGTAAGTTGTTTAAGAATATACATTTATGATAAATTGTTGACATTGAGTGACTAATTGCTTTGATTGAGCCTGTAAATGTTATGTTAAAAAATAAACATGCACTTTGGCACATAAAGGAAGAATTAGTAAAACCATTTACAAATTCTACAAATCAAAATCAAATCAAATCAAATTTTATTTGTATAGCACATTTCAGCAGCAAGGCATTTTATGAAAATCAAAACATAAACATAATGTTTATGTTTTGCTCCTACAATGATAGGAGCATATCATTATAGGATAGTTTCAGATGTCAACATATTTAATCAGTTTATTGATGCCATGAACAGCTTTTTATTAAATAAATAAATAGACCGGATGTGACTTGTAGGCCATAAATTGAACAGATCTGCTTTGATCAATGCACTCAAAAAAAGGTTTGTATAATAATGTGTCATTATGTGATCAGCACATCAATGTTGTGAAATTGTTTCCTTGCCAGACAGCTCAACTTTTTACCTAATATCTTCTGAGTACTGTCAAACTGAAAATGTTGCACCATGCATCAATTTTGTTCAGAAAATTTGCAGAATGTTCAAGCTTTGCATTTTAGGCCTGGTTAAAAGGAAATCTGATGTTTTGGAAAGGAGATGCACTTGGTAGAAATTAAGGGCAGATGTCCCTTGACACCTGAGACACTCAAAACCATACATGATTGTAGCATTTTAGTTATTTTTCACCTTCATACTTTAATATGCACAAAGTCCTGTCTTTGTAATTATGCATTTTAATTGACCACATACTAATGATAAAATAAAAACTAACCCATAAATGTTTTCTTGTTTGAGTCATCAGAATTTACTAACCAGGACAGTGAATATGGTGTTTTTGGGGGAAAAGGTCCAGGTTTTCTTTTTAAGGCAAACTATTGAACTTCAGTCCCAGTTGGTGGCGTGCTTCTTCAGAAGATGCTAGCAAAAAAAAAGGTAGTACAACTTCAAAATTGGCAATCTGCACAGCAGGTGTGGGAAGGTGGACATTCCATCAACATGGAACATGGCTTTTCATCATTTACTGTTCACAAAGAACTTGACTTTTTTTTCTTGTTGTTTGTTTACTTTTCAGAAAACGACCTCTGGGAGTTTGAAAAGATGTAGCTAAGACATGTTGGGAGTCCTGCTCGTTGTTAAAAGAACTGTTTCTTTCAGAACCACTTCTCCTGAGTCATTTTAAGCCTGATAAAAATAAGTCCAATTACTTTGAGAGAACCTGTCTAACAAAAGTGATTCAGAAACTTTATTTTACTTAACTTTACTTCCCTGTTCATTTTTTTTGGTTTATACTTTGACAAAACGATATTACACAAAGTAGTTTGTGAATCCAGTTTTGCGTTATGTTTGTGTATGTGAAGTTTTGACGTAGATTCAAAAGGTAGACCATTATTGAGAATGTTGAGTAATAGAAAAATACAGGACAAAGTCCTATATTTTGCATTACCTTTGCATGTCATTCAACTATTTTTTTATCTTCTCTCCTTTAAAATTTCTCTTCTTTGCAGAGATAGCAGGAAATATCCCACAGATGGCATGTTGTTCACTTGTTTAGAGAAGTTTGCACCTTTTGGTGTTGACTGTCACAGTTATTGCTTGTGACCATATGCTGAACATTAGCTCAGAAACTGACAGATTTTTGCCGGTTTCACCCGACATGAGTGCGGTAGAAAGCAGTGGCTTGGTCTTAGGTTATGTCGGCATGCTGCATGCACCACTCAGCATATACAATTATATACCATATATTTTACTTTCCATACAGTAGATTTACTGTGCTCTAACAGGGGCTAATGTTCTTCCAAATAATTAGGACACTTTGAATCACTGCTATTTCTGATAATTTGTGATTGTATCAGCGGTTTATAAAATATGTGTTGCAATGAACAAAAAGACTGGTGCAAAGTCCTTGTCAAAATAGAGAGCACACTCATCTGCAATCAGCTTTTATTGTTTCAAAGTCATCACAAATCACTGTACAAAGAACTTTTAACAAAGGGAAGGGTTGCTGCTGAACTGACTCAGAATTTTTATGACATCTGGCTTCGCTTCAGCTATTTGAAGCCACACTTCTTTTCATTTGACAATTTGCTTTATTATGACTGGTAGGAGTTGGCAAAATGTTTATTTTTTTTCTTTTACTGGTACATGTAATAACAAAAAAAGCTTTGTTTTTCATTCCTAATATATTTTCATAATTTACAGTTGTACTGCTGAGATAAAAAAAGAGAAAAAAATACATTTTCACCTTATTAAAAGCCAAAACATGCCAGAAATCACAAAGACCAAAATCTTAAAAGGAATTACAAGTTTCTGAGCACACTAAGACATCCAACTTTCAACAGCTTCCCTTTGAAAGAATGTTTGTATTATTAGTTGTGTTCATTGCATAATTCTCAACAACTAACAATTGAATAACAAACAAGTAGTTATTCATTGGTATTTTTTTATTTACAAGAAAATGATAATTTACTATAAATAAATGATGCCTTGATTAAATGATTACAGCAAGAAGTAAATAAAATATAAAACTCATCAAAGGAATTAACCAAATAAATAAGTGAAAAGGAGTATAGTGTTGTCATGTTCACTATACTATACTATACTATACTATACTATACTATACTATACTATACTATACTATACTATACTATAGTTTTTATTCTTTCATTAAGTATGCATTAGTTCTTTAGCTCAAGTTGAAGAGAAATCACAAGTTATTGGTGTGAAAGACCAAGTCAAGTCCAAATCTCTCATGAAATCATCAAGTCAAGTCCAAAGTCATTAAATTTGTGATTTGAATCTTACGCAGTTCTAAGTGACGGGACTCCTCTGTTTCACACCACACATATACTTGAATAGGAGTTTTGACAGTATTATCAGCTTGTTGGATAGCTTACAGGGAAAGTCCTCACATCCACCTTTGTGTTGACAGGAGCACATTTGGAATCACTAAGGGGTAATGTAGTGGAAAATAGGAATCATGAATTGGAACAGCCAGATACAATGTTGTTTAAAATAAGAGGGCCTTTGAAAGGTTAATGGCTGCCATTTCTCCACAGCGTTTGCGCATTATTCAAATGCCAAGCAGGCAAACTTTAATCAACACTCAGTATCACACAAACAAGTACTGTGCCTCCTTCTGAATATCTTCATTAGATTTCTCATGTATTATTAAAGTAATCAGACAAATATGCCCTTATGTTCAGTCTGAATGGGACTGCTTCAAACCTTAAACAAGAGGAAAACATGGTGACAGATGCAGAATGAATGAGGTGCTTTTTGTTCTAGTGTGTAGATTAAATTAAAGTTAATTACTATATATATATATGTGTTTAGTTTGAATAGAATAAGGAGACAGATTTATAGAACCATAAATGTAGGTGAGTTTAGTAGCTTAAGTTTTAAGTTGTAAAGTTTACAGTCATGAAAGTTTAAGTTTTCAAAAACCAAGGAATAAGATTCAATGAAATACTGAATCTTATTCCTCTGATTATTTTAGAAATTCAACTTAATGTCAATATGAGAAAATAACAGTAAAACTAGAGTAAATACAAATCTGGCCAGCACAGCCTCTAGCGTTACCATTTGGACCATAACTGTAAAAATATGTATGTGCTAACAATGAAGTTGGAGCTGAGAACATTTCTACAGTCTGGTTGAGCATTCATGTTTAAAATGACATATGGTGGGTTGTTGTGTATACACACCTTTTGTACAAAAGGAGCCAGGGCAGTCATATTATCATAAATATAGAGTATATATGACTTTGTTAATTCACAGTTGATGAGTGGAGAGCCCAGAATGTAAGAGTGAACTTGTATAGTGTCAATAAAAAGTATTCACTTATTTGGATGTTTTATCCTTTTTATTGTTACAAATCAATCATGACCAATAATTTTTTTTTTTTCAAAAAAATACAAAACCCTCTATAATGTCAAAGTGGAAATTAATAATAATAAAATAGTATTAGCAAAAAAAAAATAATAATGACAATTAAATAAAAGTATTTAACATAAAATAAATGATTGCATAAATATTCATCCTCATCGAGTCAGTATTTAGTAGATCCACCTTTGATTTTGGTTGCAATCACAACATGGAGTCTGTTTGGATGGGTCTCTGTTAGGCTTGGTATCTGACACTACAATTTTACTCCATTCCTACTTGTAAATCTGGCCAAGCTCTGTCAGGTTGCGTGGGCATCGCTTGTGAACAGCCCTTCTCAAGTCCTGCCACAAATTCTCCATCAGATTGAGGTCTGGGCTTTGACTCTCCCACTCCAAAACATCCACCTCTTTGTTTTCACACCATTTCTTTGTCACTTTAGCCGGATGCTTTAGGTCAGTTGTTTTGCTGGAAAATAAATGTTCTCCAAAGCCATAGTTCTCTTGCAGATGGAAACAACATTTTCTACAGGATTTCTATATATGTTTCTGCATTCATTTCACCTTCTACCTTCTATATTTGCAAAGCTTCCAGGGGCTGCTGCCCATCCCCACCACCAAGCTTCACACTGGAGACGGTGTGTTTATGATAATGGGCAGTGTTTGGTGTCCGCCAAATATGGCGTCTAGTCTGATGGCCAAAAGGCTCCATTTTCATCTTCTTAAACCTAAAAACTTTCTTCCACTTGACAGTTTAGACTCAAATTTGGTGTTGACTGGAGTTTTCTTCAACACCAGCTATCTCATTGCCCATCTACCATAAAGTTTTGACTAGTTGGCAAGACCTTTGTCAAATTAGGTCAGCCATGTTTCATGGGCAATAGAAGTTTATTTATGCAATCACTTATTTTATGTTTAATTTTTTAAATCTAATTTGGATTATTTTTTAAAACAGTTTTTATCGTGATGCTAAAGGTCTTTTTATTTTTTTGTCAGAAACGACTGAACGAAAGGGCGTGGCGATTTGTATCAGAAAAAAACTGCAGGCATCCGTTAAAAGATGTGGCGTCCTTTTATTATCGCTCAACTTACAATTGTTGATGCAATGGAACTAAATGATCAGCAAACATCACACTTATAACTCCATACAGTTGCTAAACTGCTGAACTACTGCAAGCTACTACAAAAAAACCCCGTTCTGCCACACTCTAGAGAGTTCCAACACAGTAAGGCTCTGATAGGTTGTCGACCATGATTGACAGGCAGACCAGCCAATCACAGTCCAGACAAGCCTACAAGGCACAGTCCAGCGAACTTGTGGTATTTTCCATAAGACCAATTTTGTTGATCATGACAGATTTGTAAACGTAAAAAAAAGAGTAGAACATCCAAGGGGGTGAAGACTTTTTTTATAGTCAGTCTATGCCAAAGTTCTTCCCCTTGTTCCATCAAAAAAGGCTCCATTTATCTTGGAGGTTTTTTCTGCAAATTTTGCCCACTAATTCAAAGCTTTTGCTGTTTTACTGCAAGATACCCATCTATAGTCAGTTGAACTTTGCAATAGAGATAGAAGTTCAAGGTTTTGCTTCACTGATGATAAACAATTACAGAGATAAACAAAGAGCTTTGTGGTCCATTCTCTTCCAGGCTACCAGCTAAATATAACACAGTTCACCATGTTTGGAAGAGAAATAAAAGAAAGAAAGACCCTTCAGCTCATTGGGGAATTATTTGCTCTACCCAATGAAACCTCTACAAATTCTTGTTTAGATGCACCAAAGTTTAATCAGTGCATTGAATAAGGAGCTAATGCATTCAGGATGCTGCGCATTCCATATGCCGGTTTACAAGACAGAAAAAAAAAGCATTAGCATTAAAATGAAAGTTAAATGCCAGCTCTTGCTGAATATCAATCTTCACCAGGAAAGTATCTACTGATGGAATACATATTTTGTAATTAAGAAAGAATGTAGGGAAATATGCAAGGAGGACGGAGAGGTAGAAGTAAAAGACCTGCTCAGGAAGATGAATGCTATTATGAAGTGAGGGTGAGACGGCTGGTCTGGAATAATAACTTCCTCTGCCACATTATGTTAGTGCACGTCTGATAAGATCATTGGAAAATGGCTGCAGTTGAAAATAATGCAATTCATTTTTTGTTGCTGCGGGACACTACAGGGCCCTAAATGAAGCATGTCTTCTATTAGACCCCTAAAGAAACAAACTAATAGCCCTGCAAAGACTTGCCATTTATAATATGACTATAATTCGTATGATTCATTAAGCAGGAACAGAAAACGATGGTATACTCTGATTAGAATAGACCTCAGGGGAAATTCTTATGTTAATTTATTCTGAAATCTCTCATTGACTAAGCAACTTGTCGTGCTATTGAGTAGATTAACTCCCCAGGTCGCATTGTATTGTAGTCCCATATTGTCTCTGCATTATGTATAACAGATGAATGTTGTTTACATATGTTTAATAAGTGGGTTCATTTTTCCCACCACAAAATTAACCCTTCTTTTGAACCAAAACCAGTCCTGAAAGAAGGCATTTGAAGATTTTCTTCACACTCAAGCAAAGCTGTTGTTAGAAGAAAAAAAAAAAAATAGATTGGCAGCTGCAGGTTTTCTGAATGGAAACATGGGCAGGTGGTTAACAGTGTGTATTAAAAACCGATATGTTACAGAAACAATACAATGACATAAGTATTTTAGGAGTTTGAAACTACTTAACTTTAGTGTATTTGATGTTTAGTGAACAGTGGAGTTACACTTGTTAGTTGAGGATGAGCATTCTGTTCTTTAGAACAGAGCTGAAGTTAAAATTGTTACAGTGAAAACTTGGATACATAATGTGTTTTCCTCACTGATGCGGAGCGGAAAACATGTTTATCTTTTTGGAAAAATGTAGCCCTAAAAACAGAAACAGAAAGGTGCTTACAGGCAGACAGATTGTCTTTGGTTACAGACAGATTGTCTGCCTGTAACCAAAGACAGATCGTGACTATCAGCAAGTGATCTCATCATTGATAAGCTGCAGACTTTTTTTTCTTACATATACAAAACATGTATTGGTTTTCATATTTTCCTTCCAGGCTTGGTTCCATGGAGGATGGATCTGCTTTTGCAGCTGCAATTTGCTTGAAGTGCTGCTCGGCTTAATTTACACACTCTGAGCAGACACAAAACAAGTGACAGATGGTATAAAATGCAAAATACAACTAGGAAACTCTAGGTCCTGGCATTCTCATGCATGTTACTTTGACCTAACAAAGAACCTTGGCTATCAGCCATATGGTACAGAGCCCAACAACAACAATAACAAAGCAATTAACAAATGATATATTTTTTAAGTAAAAAAAAAAAGGTGATTGTGTCTCATCCATTGGCAATATCTAGATTAGCAGGAAAGTAACTCGAAATTCAAAAAATAATTTTTGATTTTTAAAGTAATTCATCTTATTATTTTTGTGGTTTCACTTTGTGAATACATCAATGGCTGTGTGGTAGGAGTTTTTTTTTTTTTTTTAAATTAATTGATATGATGATTCATTTTATTTTGAGTCTGTATTTAGAGTGAATGTACAGCTGAAACCAAACATATACATGCTGCATAAAAGAGGGAGAAAACTTTGATTCTCCAGATCTAACAACAAATTTGTCCAATTTTTCCTCTCTAGTGAAGGTTACAAAAATAATCTCTATTTGCTAAATGCCAAAATAATGAAATATATCTATATATTATATTATATTATATTATATATAGGTGGCCTTTTAAAATTCATGACAGCTCCAAAGTTATGGGTGTCCTTCATTAATTCCACATAATATTTTTTTTTTCTTTCAGGATGCTATCAATTTTACGAAGTGTGCCAGTCCTTTCTGCAGCACAACATGATGCTGCATTATAATGTTGCCCTTAAATACCACTCTGGTGTGCATCTAAGTCAAAAGTTTATCAGAAACTCCAGGTCTTCCAGGCTGAGATATTTCTCTGGAGGATAATTGGTCTCTTCTTCATCATGCTTCACCTTGCAGCTCCCTTTTGAGGATGATGTGTCTGTGCACTGGTCTGTGGACATGTTAGCATTTGTGAGTGTGTGTCAATGCGTGTGTGAATAAAATCAGCAAAATTCTAAGTAAGGAATGGGCTGAGCTCAGTTGCATGTTGATTTAATTATCCTCTCAGTTTCTGTGTCTGTGTGTTCTGGTTGGGGTCATCAGAAAGCTCATATGTCTCAACTATCATCATTTAAAAAAAAATAATAATA
Organism: Brachyrhaphis roseni; assembly: GCA_903066815.1. Lineage (NCBI taxonomy): Eukaryota > Metazoa > Chordata > Actinopteri > Cyprinodontiformes > Poeciliidae > Brachyrhaphis > Brachyrhaphis roseni. Next base: position 8,845 of record CAEFZY010041648.1, read on the forward strand.
ACTTACTTAATCATATAAGTAAGTTATTAATTTACATATATAAATTAATAACTTATATATATATATATAATTGATTACTTCAGTTTCATATTTACTGAAACTGAAGTAATCATTTTCAGTAAATTGATTACTGAATTTAATATGTGGTATTAAATTCAGTAATCAAAAAGTTAAGCATGACCTGCTCTAAAGTTTCCTGATAGATGGCTACCTTGACTTCAGACTTAGACCAACAACAGAATTTGACATTGCTTTCCTGGACCTCAAGCAACTTTGATTCTGTGAATCTCCACTCTTTCTACATACTTTGAGAACTTTATTTTCAAAACACATATAAGTAATAATGGAGGATTTTGGATCACTGAGCAAAAGACATCCTTTTTCTCCTTGGGCCAAGAAATATATATTTTTTCAGTTTTTATCTGGGTCATGTGGCCGTTGTAGCTCATGTCCTGTGGATACATGTTTGTGTTGACTCATGAAGCACTAAATTTAGCTGTAATCCATACCTTGTGAATCTTTCCCAAATCTTAAATTGACTTTGCTTCACAATCCTCTTAAAGCACTGGCTATCCCTGCTGCTTGTAAAACCTTCTCTACCACACTTTCTTTCCACTTTTGGACTTTTGGTTGGTTCTTTGATAACCGTTTCCCTTGTCTGAGCAACCAGTGTAGCTGTACGACCATATTTTTATAGGTTAGCAGTTCTGCTTGCTGTTTTCAGATGATGAACTGAATAAAGATGTCCAAAGAGTGAGATATTGTTTTATTACCTGGGCCCACTTTAAACGTTTCAACAGCCTTATTTATGATCTATCTTGCTATTTTCCTTGGTCAACATAATTCTGTTTGCTCACTAATGTTTCCTAACAACAGCCGTTTTGGCTTTCAGTGAACAGTTACATTTCTGTTAAGATGGAATTACCCACGGAGTGACTTTATTTCCCAAACAAGTGGCAAACGAAGGCAATTAGCACTTCTGGATTTCATTTACATGTTCTAGATTAAAATTATCTGACCATAAATGCACACATTTTAAATTTGTATTTCTGAAAAAAATAATAGCATGTGTTATTTTGCTGTTCTTTTACTACAATAGAATCCCAGGAAAATCTTGAAGTTTTTGGATACATGATACTACTAATACTTTTGATAGGCAAAGTCATTAAGATGAATTGAGGAGAAAGTCTGCTATGTCATTTACTATACTTTTTTTTATCTTGTATTACAGAAAAGATTTTACACTCTTTACTTAAACCTATGATATAACGGTGCAACCTATGAGGCATTTCCCAAATCAATTTTACTGTACGAGTAAACCACATTTCCAATCACAGTTGTATCAATTAAGAGAATTAGATCACTTTAGAATCTTTCCTATCCCATCTCTCCTTGAGGCAAGAGATGTGGTGTGACAATGACCAGGGCTTTCACAAACAATGGAGTCCTCTTTTTGGGACCCAGATAATACCACCTGACATCTGACATTGTACATGAGCTCCCGCTGTGGGACTGAGAGCTCTGCGGCTGTGAAGTCTGACCGAGCGCCAGAGTGGCCTTGGGCACCGACAGAAGCCACGGCACAGCTACATCAGGTCCCAGGTAAAGGAATTGTTACACTATAATTATTGTTGACTGAATCACCGAATCTACAGAGCCTAAGAAAAAAAGCAATGTTTATCCCAACCCTCATAACATGCAATCAGATTTTTCTGTGTAAATAGAAATGGCAGTGAAGGTATGCTGACACTGCACATGTCAAAGTCATTTGCTGCCTCTAAGGTGCAGTGATTGCTGTGCTGGGAGGATTTGGAGCTGAGAGAGCCTAAAGGTCCACAGAAGCATGGTGATCTGTGATTTCAAAGTTAATTTAGCTCCATGTGCACTGTGACCATCCGATAAATGTGCGTTCTTTGCTTGAAGGGATTCCAAAGTTTGCAGTATCATTAACCACCAAGGCAGAAGTAATTTGATCAAGCCTAATTTTCTTATTAGTTTGATTATGTCCTCTGTTTGACCTAAGGAAAGCAATGGAGATAAATAAAATATTTCTCTTTAGATGTACAGTGAATAAAACTTACTAACTCTGGTAAATAGGTCAAACAACTTGGAAACCTTTTAAGTGGAAGAGCAAAAATGCACCCAAGATGTACTACAAAATGAAAAAAGTGACCTCTTGGTGATTTTGCAGGTAATTTTTTAGACAAACAGAACCCTTGTGAGATGACAGCAATCACACACTTTGATTGCCCCTGAGTTGCACAGCTGTCTGAAGAACTGGAAAGCTCTGCTACTTCCTCCTGCACAAGTACCTTGATGCTAATCAGTCGTTTTGCAATTGAAACTGACAAGACGGCACGGCTGCATGGCATCTTCTGGTAGCCTTGGAAACCAAAGTGTTCATTATCTTAAGAGGCCTACATTTCCTGATAACTTCTTGTTCTTCCTTGATTCAACCAATCATCCTAGACACTGACAAGAAATGAAACTTCAGAAGAGAAACTTCAATTAAATCAAACTTCAAATCAATAATTTGTTGTTAATGTTCTTTTCTGTGTGAAAAACAGGTAGACTTAGTTTGTCTAAATTGTAAAAGTGGAATATAAAAAAAAAAAAAACATACTGACATGAATTTCTGAAAACATGTTTTGCTGAGCTTAAATCTTTTCTACTCTGAGTTTTTTTTTTATTACTCAAAAAACACATCTAAATGATGAAAGGTCCTTCTGTTCTTGTAAGATTTGTTTAACTCAAATTTTCATGTTTTTGTTTTGTTTTTCTTCGGACCTGTCTTATTTGATGTTGCAAAGAATCAGATTAATGGATTTGCACAGATTTGTATCTTTGATTTTAATGGAAGGCCATATCTTTGACATGATCAATTTAAAGAAGTAAGACAAAATGGCCTATAAACAAAACAAAGTTTAATTTTCTCCTCTTCAACATAAACATGTAAAGTGTAAGTCAATCAAAAGTGCTTTAGCCAAATGCTAAGCTCACATTATTGTTATTTTTATTAGTATTTTTACAATCAACTAGTTTTATTATCACTAATTGAGTTTTATGTGTTCACAATGCACATGATAAAGTTTAACCATCTATGCTCTGTCTGTTAACTGATTTTAGCACCAATTATTAAGCACTTAGTCGGCGTTGGCTCAAGATGAAGAAAAAATGTATCTTGTCTGTGTTTGGCATCCATTATTGTTCTCTTTAAATGTGACAGTCCAAGAGCAAAATGGAGATAAAATGATGGATACTGCAGGAAAAGAAGTGTAGAAGGTTGATGCTGTGACGTTATTTACTTTGGACCACATATCTTTGTAGGCAGAAGCACAATAATATGACTGGGGTATAAGAATCATCTAGCCTGGTGAAGCTTTAAATTGTGTAGCTCTAATGAGACGGATGTAGTCGCTGGAGCAGTTTTTATTTAAATGATATTCACATTACTTTGATTTATACAGTGCCAATTTAGTGCTAAAAATTGTTTCAAGGGATTTCAGATAAAAAGCACCCAAGAACTCATTTTAAGGAAACTCTTGGCAGCATTTGGGAATAACAACTCCCCTCAGAGCAGAGGGAAACCATCGGCAGAACTGGAATCAGAGATTGTGGCCATCTGGCTCATCGGAGACTGTGTTGTAACTTCTTCTTAATTAAAGCATCAGGATACTTTCCACCACTGCATTTTTAATAAGCTGCTCTCAAAACACAGACTACATTCAAATGACTTTATCACTTCAGTTCACACAGTGTGAAATGCTGATGCATCTCTGAAAAGGGTTTTGCTTAGGAGTGATTGTGACAGGCTGCTGCCCTCTTGGGCATTTGGAAGGGCGATGTGCCCTACAGAATCCTTCCCCACTGCTCTCACTGCACCCCAACACATAAAGTCTGAAGAAAGCCTGAAATGATTTGTGGATTATTTTTGATTGTGACAATGCTGTTGAATTCAAATATGCCAATGAAAACTACAAGAGAGGTACTTTTTTGTCCATGTCTTTGGTAATTGTTCCCTAAAAGGAAAGAACACTGAAATAAACATGTTGTGTCAATCTTGTGACTGACTTTACAGAAAATACTATAAATACAACAGCCACTTTAGGTAGAGAAAACATTTTCCACCTATCCATCAGATTATTGAATCTTTTTTATTCATTATGAATTCAAAGCTAAGATTATTGCAGCATAAAAGTCGTATTTCCAGTATGATGTAGGTCAACAAGTTTGCACAACACACTGCATTCTTATTTCAGTCACTTCATTACCTCTGATGTTGGTTTTTCATATCTGCTGAGACATGTGCAATTCTCCTGAGCTTGTTGTCTCAAGAAAAGCTGCCTCAGCAATAGGTTCATCTGGAAAAAATATATATATATTAGCTGGTAAAAAGAAAATCTACTGCAAACACATCCAGTTTCCATTTTGATTTATTGCACATTGTAATTACAATAAGCAAAGGCTCTGATGTGCAGATATTCAAGTACAAGCTGATTTACTTTCAAGCCACAGTGAAACTTGTTATACTCTCATGTAATCTGCTTACTGTGGAGTGAGGGTGCCGTATTCCAGAGTGGATGTATGAAAACATTTCATTGTGCAAAAAGTGCACACATTTGGGAAATGAGTGCTGACGTCTGCAGGGTGGCAGTGCTTCGGGGAAAAGCTATAAGCCACATGTCTAGCAGGAAAATTCAGAGGAAAGATGACTGAAGTAAATCAGTTATTTTTGTTGTTCTTGTTTCAAATTTAAGTACGAATTAAACGAATAGTTAAAAAGAGAAAAAAGGAAGGTTGAATGCATCACTCCCTTGTGGGGAGAAAATCAGTGGTCCATAAAAATGCATTTTCTTTTCAGACAGATTCTGCCATGGCAACTTGGTCAGTGAGCAGTTCACTGATTTATCCTTCAGCATCTTCACATTCACACAGATAAATATATGCAGGTCATAGATTTTGCTGGACCTTGGTCTACTAGGGAAAATAACCCTCATTCTTTATTCTCTTTCTCTAAAAACAAATCCAGCCAAACTGAAATATAAAGCATGCACACAAATACTGCATATGTAAATAAATAAGTGCTGTCAATCAGTTAAAAACTATAATCTCTTTAATCACACTCTAGTGATGTTATTAATCAGGATTAATCATTATGCTTAATTTTGTAAACTTGCATTATAAAAATGCCAATTTTCAAAAATATTCTAGAAAATGTTTTATTGTTTCAAACCAAACATCTCAGTTTTCCAGGTTTTCATTATTCAGGGAGGTTTAAAAGAATTCATTTTGTTTCAAATGTAATTCAGAAATGCTAACTTTAAATGTTGTGCTGGGCGCTGTGGTGGCGCAGGGGTTAAGCACAACCCACATATGGAGGCCTTAGTCCTCAACGTGGCCGTCGCAGGTCCGATTCCCAGCCTGGCGACCTTTGCCGCATGTTTTCCCCTTTTCTCATTACCCTGTTTCCTGTCAATTTTCTATCAAATAAAGGTCACTAAAGCCAATAAATCCTTTAAAAAAACAACAACTTTAAAGTGGTGGTGCTTTGATGGAACGATAATTGACTGATGCAATAAGGTTACGTACTACCTTGCTTTTCCCACACATCCATTGATGTGTTTTTTATTTATTCTTTTGAGGTTTTTTGGCACAATTGGCCAGTAATCTCACAGGAAGGGGGCAGAGAGAAGGAAGGAAAGACATGCAGCATAGGAACTGAGAATAGGATTTATCTGTATATATGCAGATAGATACTGCCATGGTTATAATTGAATGGTTTAGATAAAATCATATTTATGTGTCAGAATAACATAGACATGAATCTAATTTTTAACATAGAAATTATTTCTTTTTTCAGCAAAACAGACCCCAGACACAAATGGGTCACAGACCAGAAATCTGCATCTTTTAGCAGGCAGCAGTTAGTCTTCAGTTTTAACCGCAATGTTTATTGCAGTTTTTCTAGGTTCTTGAGGGCAAGCCAACATGGTGTGCTTTGCAGGTCAGAAAATCAACAAGCCTGCAATATTTTGTTATTTCTGACCTTAATCACACAATTGTGTTAGGGAATCTGTCAGTGTCCTTTTGTATTATTGAACTCTTGTATAAATACCTCTGCGTTAGATCAGGGCAGAAAAATCATTGGAGAGATGGGAGACGCAAAGGCAGTGTGCGAGGAATTACTCATATGCTGACGTGCATGTCAAGAAATCACCAGGAAATAAACCAGAAGCTTTGATTAAAAGAGACAAGTCACTTTTTTATCAAGTAACACCAGCATTAGAATCTACTTTGATAAGATTCACTGATCTCCTTTTTTGAGCTTTAGAGATATTCTGATAAACCATGTTCCACTTTCTAACCACATACTGAAATGAGGTGTAATAAAACCTCTTCAAAAAAAAAAGACTTTAGAAAAACAATTCTCATTTATGAGAAACATAAAGACCCCTTTCTATAAGCCAAATTTCTATTGTGAGTTTTATAACGACAGGCATTTTTCTGCTTACTTTGGAGTAACTGAATATCTAACGAGTATGCAAGATCCTACAGAGATGCAAAGATTTTTTAGAAATAGTGTTTTAAGTTAAGAATTTTCTAAGAGAACAATCAAAGATAATGATGCTGTTCTTCCTATAAGTAGACCATAAAAGTAACCAGGACTCAATGTTATAAGAGTTTGTTCTGCTAAGATTGTATTAAAACAATTCATTTAATTTTAATGTTAAGAAGCAATAAGGTGTTCTGTAATGTTTGAGTGTGTATATGATCCTTTGTCTGATAAATGTTTGTTACCTTGTGGGTGGGTCATGGTAGCTGCCATCTTGGGACCCTGCTTAGAAGGAGGCCTGCCTCAAACCCAGCTCTTTTATGGAGGTAGCAGTGATGGCTGGAGTTTGATTGGCTGGGGGTAAATTGAGAAGGCGGGGATAACCACTATATAGATGGACTGCTGGATGTAGCAGACAGACTGACTGATGGGAAAGCTGCCATTCTGAACTATGTGTGAACTATGCTGTGATGCTAGAGGCCTAACAAACCAGCTTTGATTATTGTACAGCCAGGTTTGCTGAGTTTTTCCTTCCACACCACACCTCTCACCATAACATTTGATGAACTGTGAAAAGCAGGAGAGCACTTCTTCAAAAAGTTCAAAAAGATTAGAACTTTCAAGAAAACCACAGGGAAACCATGGGGACAGGAAACAAAATGACAACTGCAGAAACCAGCGAGGAAGAAAACTAATGAGTAGAGGAGAATGGACTGATAAGAGTATAGAAACAATTATAAGTACAACACTAAGAAAAAATAGAAATAACTCAAAATACAAAGATACAAAATACATAAATAAGACAGAAGAAACCACAAGGTCCATGGCATTTTGACAGGTTTAAAGAATGAGTGCACAATATATCAATCCATATTTGATTAATCTATACATAATATTTTTGTCCAGTCTTAAAGCAACTCTTAAGTTAAAATAACACTGAATGCATGTTTTTTTTTTCTTTTACAAACATGCATTAGAGATTAAATGTGAATCTAGATTTAAAACTTGAATTATTATTGCTTAAAATTCTTGAAGTGTCCAAATAAAAAAACAAAAAAAACAAATAATTAAATAATCTTTCATGTACCGGTGAGTAGTGCATGCTCATCCTCAATGCATTTTTTTCAGCTGTTTTCACTGGTCTCTCAAGTCTGTTTAACCTTTATGTCTGACTCAGTGCATGCACTCTACTGTTGGTCAATAATTAATCTCCAGAGTTATGCTCCTGCTGAGGAGTCTGGATAAAGCCAAGCTTGTTTCAAGCATTAGCTTGCGCTTGACGAATAAAGCACTAACGAGATAGCGATCAGAAAGGCCCCAACTCCAAAGGCAGGCTGCTTGCCTGGCAGCGCTTGATAATCTCTTCGTTGGTTTCACTCGGCTCCCTTTAATCTGACTTCACATAATCCTTTTTTTATACCCTCCTGATCAAGTAAACGCTTAATTATGGCTAATGAATTCCATCTAGAGCTTGAGTAAACATGTCTATCAAACAAGATCACGCTGATTTTTAACTGAAAAGAAAGAGAGAGGGGAAGGAAAGCATAAACGTTGAAGAACAAGCATGAACCTACATTTTTTTGCACCAATATAAAGTGGTCTCACATAGGATATAGAAGAAAAAGGATCTTTCAGTAATCTAATCATTTTAAAGTATTGTGCTGCCATTTTGAAATTTCAAGATTTCAGAAACCTCATTTCTTTTCTGGCCAAAAAAATCCACTTTGTATTCATTTTTACCATGCATTGTTGTCCTCATTTTGTAAGCAAAACCAAACCACATAGCTACAAAACATACCACAATTAAAATATCTTTAACAGGGATTACATTTTTCACAGTTAATTTTAACAGGTTTTACATGTCAATGTAAAACCTGACGTTCTACATTGTTTTACATATTTCTTCTGAAAGTAAATCACATATCTTTCAGGGTAAGTTGTGATTTAACTTCTGAAAGAATTTGAAATCGTTTTTTATTATTATTATTATTTTAAAGTGTAAATAGAAGGGAACCACTTATTTCTGTTTGTATCTCATGCATCCCTTTTTCATATTATTTACTCAGAGAAGGTACCCACACTGAAACAATTGAGCATGCTGCTCAGTATTGGAGTAATTATGACACTCCAACATTTTAAGAGGTTCATTGCTTATCTTGGCTCCTAAATGCTGTTTACTGGAGGAATTGAACAATCCATGAAACATGACTGTTTACTCTGGGTTGCCATTGTCAGTCAGTGCTCATGCTAGACAGTTCGGCCAGGGCAATTTGTGCTTGGCATCCTTGAATAGGTTTGCCCTAATGATGCTGATAGAATGACCATTCATCCGCAGGGGGCTCTTGATGTGCCACAGTTCAAATGTTAATCACCAGAGCTACTTTGGCAAATTGACAGAGCACCATTCAATGCTTCCTCTGTGAGTGTGCTCCCTCTAAAAGCCAAGCTTGTGTGTCTCCTCTCATTTCTTGATCTGGGACTAGATGCAGGGAGTCCCCAGTGACCCTGTTTCAGCGGTCCTGGGCTTACCTCTCTCTCATTTTTTCCATGTTAATGGACAGGACGATGGCACCTTTATCCGCTGTGGCTCAGCTCTTGGGGGAGGCACTGTCGCCTGCTGACAAGGTCTCATCCGGACTCCCTCCATCATCATGTCAGCACTCACTAGCCATTCAGTCTTTTGAACAAAAGGGTTCTGTATGCACTAGTCCACAAAGGTAACCATTCTGGTCAGAGTATTCATGACAAATTGATTTGAGTTACCATTAAATCCTTTCAAAATGTGCAGCACACATGAATTTATTTATGTTTTAAAAATTATTTCAATTTATCAAAAACAAATTTCCAAATCATTTTTATCTTCTTAAATCTTAAAAGTGCATGGTTTAGCGTTATGATATATATTCCTTAAAACAGTTATCTAAATTATTTTAAAGACTTGATTATTAAAAATCTCCAAGTTCTTTTAAAGGACTCATTGGCTGGCTGGATCTGCATTATCTTAGCTATAAGGAGACAACTAACTTGTTAAAGAAATATTTTAAAAGAAATGTTTCCTCCTGTGGTTAACCCTGCAGAAAGTTGTGGCTGAGTAGCCAAGACCCTCAGACTATGTCCGGATGATTTCATTTTGTGAACAAAATAAGTCAAAGCCCTATGTGAAAAATTTAATTTAAATGTCACCAAAATCTAATAATTAGTTGTCTCACCCTTGGGGGTAACCACTGCTATCAAGCATTTGCAGTAATTAGAAATTAGTGTTTAACATAATTTTAGAAACGTTCTGATCCATCATTTTTAAGAGCATGGCTTAAGATTTAGCCTCATAGAATTTTTAAAGTAAAGTTTATTTTCCTGTTATTAGATGATGTCATTGCTGAGCATGTTGTGATGCACATTAATCATCTGAGTAGGCCAAAAAACAAGTTAGTCAGATATGCAGTGCCTGTTTTTGTTGAATTTAGCTAATTAAAATACATCAAACTAAAAAATGTTTATATCAGTGGGTTTATGCTTGCAATAGTCTTTGATTTAATGTTTTGTCCATTCCAGTAACATCCATATTCAGAGTCTGAAGGGCCTTTTTTTGTCAGTGTATGCAAGCCACTTAGACCTTGCAGGCGACCTTAGGTGTTTACTCATATTATATGCTTAGCTTAGCTGAAAAACCACATTTCACTCAACAGGTTTGGCAGTAATAAGTCTGAGGTGTTTCTGGTAAAACTGAACTCTGTTTTCAGGCAATATGAGTATACATTTAAGTTTAGCTTGTAAATTAACAACGATGGAACACTTTCTCATAGTTCATACAGATCACAGTTTAGACACACATAGTGTCTAAAGTTTGTAAAAAAAAAAAAATCTAATCATAAAACAAATCATATTCAGGAGCCAAACAGATTTAGTTCTATTATAGAATGATAGAAAGAATGATTAATTATTTTAAGTGAACATTAAAAATAGCACTTAAAGGTAGCCTGATATAACTCCTCAATTACATTTCCTAACACTTAATCTATCAGGCTAAACTCGAATTGCAGGTCTCTAAGAATAACAAAAAAAAATATTCAGAGTACTCAATTCTCAAACATTCAAAGTTACAACCTTAATTTAATGATCATTGTAATTGTTATATCCAATTATTTTCTTAAAATTTTCAGACAAGTTGAAGTGAAAAAATATAAAATATAATATATTTTTTATATTCTATAATACAAAAAATATAAAATAACTAGGACAGAAAATCTGCTGCTGTCAGTCTTCTGGAGTGCACACTCACAAGCTCTTTTTCTTTCCTCCATGGAACCTCCTTAAAAGTATGATCATACATCTGTAATCCAGAGAGGTTGTTTCTTTATAGATTGCCCTGTTTATCTTCAGCAAACAAAAATGGCCTTGGTCATATGTTAGCCCTAGATCAAAGCCTCCCAGGACATGGTTATAGATTTTGCCCCTGCGAGAGCAGAACAATCTATATTTATATTGCACTTCAACAGCATGACGCCCAAATGATCCAACTGCTGTTCAGAGAAGTCTGGGGCATTCTATCACTGAGAGTGCTGCTCATACAGATCCACATGATTACAGTCTAGTAGTTTATGACTGCAACTTATTGCCTAGTTGTGGTTAAACCCTCAGAGGTACTAATGGCCAGAAGCGTGGACCTTTTTTGAAACAGATGATCTATTACAGCAAGTGTTTCATTTCCAGCTAGGGGTCTGGAGGTCTCCAGGACTCCTTTTCTGTGACACAGCATTTCATCAAACATCAGGAGGAACTTTGTTGTCAGTGATGATTCAGTATTTCCTGTGGTTACACGTTCATTGCAGCTGGATTGATATTCTTTACAGTACAATACACACTAGTGAATTATTTCCTCTCCAGGCTGTCACATTAGTCGGTTGTAACGAAGCTCTTTTTCAGGAGCTCAAAATGGAAGGATGGGGTTTGCGGCATCTGCCACTGACAGTGATGAAACATCCATTTAATGCAAGGTGACAACCGACACGTGTAGAATCATCACTTTCTCAAGGTGTGGAAGTGGCACTGTCATATTCTTAATCATAATATCCATCCTCGCTCTGAGGCCAGATTAAACAGCCCATTACCCTGTCTCTCATTAATGTGCAAGCAGACATATGAAGTAGACACTCTGCTCTGTGGTAAAATAGTTTCCATTTGTACACTAAGAAAAAAACATTCTCTGCTGAAGCTGTTTTTAAATCCATTTTTTAGAAATGTTGACATGGAAACTTGGGTTTTCTCAAAAGTCAAGAAACGGTTTCAATAGACACATCGTGTTCCCCTCAATTCTGAATGTAATATTGAACCCAAAATTATTCATAACCCTGGCAAATCTCGATTTAAAATCATCTTCATCTAGCCAAGAAGTTTGTGTCTGTTAGAAGATGAGTGAGGCATCAGTCAACAAGTAAACACTGTGTATGGAAGACAAATTTTGAAAAATAGATAAATAAATAAATAAATACAAATAAAAATCTGCTGTTATTTGAATAAAAAAGTAGGCATGTAAAAAAATACATATATTCACTTTTCAAACACTGCACTTTAATACACTACATTTAATCTTTGAAAATAAAGTAAAAAAAAAAAAAAAACTGCTTTAAGACTATGAGTAAAAACGTCCAGACATGAGTTAACTCATTGCTGACAAGCTTAAGAACAATCAGAATTTACAACTATTGGAAAACTAAAACTTTCATTTTTGTAAATCTGAGAACTAGTAGAATATACATGATAAAATAAGAGGACTGTCAGATTTTACATTTTGAGAAAATATATGTTAGCATTTGCTAGCTTTACAGCAATGTACAACCTATGACTGCTTATGCCTACAGATTATTATTCTTTTTCCATGTTTCCAGTGGCATTTTGAGAATTTATATTTGGGTGTGGGCTTCCGGTCTTTCTAGGTCTAAATCATTCTATTACTGTACCTAATTAAGCTCAGAGTCAAGTTTACAGAATAAATTCCTCTTACTTTTTTTGTTCTCTTTTCCATCCTCCCTTAACTGGGGTAACTTTGAAGGAAAATTTGCCAGAGGGATGGAGAGGGAGACCGTGCTCTTCATGCAAGAGCTCACCTAGGAGACTGACAAGACCTTGCTTTATGGGTCTGCAATTCCCTTCATGTACAACATTTGAGTTAATAGAAGTCTTCATCCCTGACCAACCTCATCAGTACGTTACTGCCAAGGAAATTATGGGGCTAAAACAGGCTGTATTACAGCAGGATAAATGTGGAGAGAAGGGCCACTAAGGCAGGACAAGGGAAGATCATTACAAGGTTAGATGAGATACGGATATCACTAAATAATCAGAGCTCTGTTTGCACACAAGGAGCATGTAGACCTTCGACTGTCACACTGATAAAGCAATATTGTCATGATCTATTTCAATTTAAAATGCTTTAGGAGAACGTCACTCAAAATAATGTAAAAAGAAATTCTATTTTATGATTAAGTGTATATTTTGAAGAAAATTAAGATTATCAAACATTTGGTGCTAGAAATTTTCAAAGGATGGGTAGAAATATAAAGCCTTTAATAGTAATTTTTTTTAAGTTAATGTGTGTGTTCCATTTGCTTCTGAAAAGTGTTCAGCTTTCAACTGAACAGCTTTTCACAGTTGAAAGCTGAACACTTTCAACTTGCTTCAGCTGTTTGGGGCAATACAGTACAAAATAAAAATGGCAAAGTAATGCATTAGCAATTGGCTTCAGTTCTCATTTTCTTTTGATTTGATTAATTTCCTTACTATCCCCAGTTTCCCACATGTTAGAACTGATTGCCAACACAGCCTGTCCAGTTAGCCAGTTAAGTCATCTGCTGCCACTCAAGTAATCACTGTCACCAATATGTCCCTTGGATTGCTCCAAGTTATTTGCCAGAACTGCTTTTCTCTTTTTGTTTCCCCAGCCTCATTTTATTGTTGCTCAGTTCAGCTTTAGTTTGGTGTTCGCTGGATAACTTGCATTGGTAGCACTTTTGGGTTTGTTTGTCCCCCAATAAAGTTATTGATCACTCTACTTTGACCTCTAACCTTGCTGAATCCGTTGTTTAGGCCCTCCTTTGACAACTCACCAAAACCAGCACTACTCTACTCCAGAAATGTCCCTACATCACATTTCTGTGTGCCAAATACAAATACTGTGTTAATTTGGCTCATGAGACAGAATGTATTGCATCCTATATCTATGGTGTATTTTAATGAAGACAATATTTTTTTATGTAAATAGCAATTAAGTATTGCCCTTCCATGCATCTGATACTGTTTATACAATTTGATCAGTTGTATGGCGCAACAGTTCTTGACTTTTCTGAATTTTAAGTAAGTTTTTAAGTAAGGTACTCCTTCACTCAAACTGCAGCTGATTTCTTTATGTTTACACACATTATGAGGCACATAATGACAAAATAACAATAGTCCAGCAGTGGCTTTCAATTTTAAGAGATTAACTGTACTGTATTAGTTTCATCACAAAACTTGTGCTGCCAGCAGTGCAACAGAACCAAACTAATAATGCCAGAAATTGCCACTCTGAGAGAACGTACGTTTTTTTTTTTTTTTGTAGATGTCTATGTTGGAAATGAGATATTTTATAGATTTTGACTTTGGTTGATAGGCCTTTTCTTTTCAGTTAGTTATTTCAACAATATAAATGGCTAGAAAAAATAAAATTTAAAGGAGGCCTATTATGACTTTTAATCTTCCATCTGTTACACCTGCAAGGTCTAGGGGTTCAGGGGCGGTAACATAAAAATGTCCAGAAAAAATAGGGGATATAAAAAAATTATTACAAAAAAGGAGGTTTCACAAAACCAAAACACAATACAATTTAACCCAAATAATACAGGAGAAACCCCCCCCCAAAAAACAAGGACTAACAAACTAAAGAATATTAAGTGTAAATTAAATTATAAAGTGTCCAATCTAAACTAAACTCAAATAGCCCAAGAGAAAGAACTGAAAGGGAGAACATAACCTCCCAAACACAAGCTTCAATATAGTGTAGAAGCAATCAAGATCAAAGTCAGAACAAAAAACAGGTCAGTAGAACAAAATCCTTCACAATTGCCCAAAACAATCAATTTCAAACAAAAGTGGGGGACAGCTGAACAAAACCCGTTCCTAGTAGCTGCCCCACAGGAGAAATGATTTCCGGACCTTTTTATAGTGAACAGGTGAGGCTCATCAACATCAGATTGGCTCGACAATCCTCAGCTTGTCCAATGGGGTGTGGCTCCTCCAGCTTCCAGGCAGCCAATCAGAAGATGTGCTCTCACAGCTGAACCTGCATAACAAACAAAAGAGCCTGCACAGCCTGAAGAGGCCAGGGGCTGTAACACCATCATTCTGATATATTTTTATTTTTATTAGCTGCATATTGTGTAGATTGGTGTTAAAACGTTTTAGTTAAGATAACAGTTGGTGAGGTTTTGGCTAGGTCTAAAGCAGATTTCTGTTCAAGTAAGTCTTTGAACTTCTGGCTTAATTGGTAATTTTTGTTGTGCATCAATAATCATTAGTAGGTCTGTGTAATTATTCTGTTCTAAACACATATCACAAACTGAAAGAAATTCATATAGTATATTGACACATTTGTACCATTTGTAATTGAACTTCGGTCCTATTGGTGTATGAAGAGCTTTATAAATAAAGTTGGTATGGTATGGTATGATATGGTATATGTTATTTTATCTGTATAGTGCCAGTTTAGAGCATGTCATCTCTAAGCACTTCGTAATGAAAACGGGTCTAATTCATACCCCATTATGTAGAGAAGTAAAATTGAATCAGTCCAGTATATATCAGTACAATACAATTATATAGAATGATTCTATTACATACACTCCAATTTGACAGTGATATTTATACAATGCCAAATCAATTCAGAACATGTTTTTGCCCACATACTAAAGTCATAAAACGAATATTTGTGTTGGAAAAAATAGACACCCAATCCTCCATTTCAGGGAAATGCAAAAGACAACAACTTTATGTTTTTTTGTTGCTTTTTACAGTGTTTCTGGCTGCTATTTCCAGCATGCTATATTTCACATAATTACAAGAAATATAGCCCTTAATAGTAAATTATGTAAATTGTACAAAGCAGATAGTTCAGTAATCATTCATTTAAACAAAAGCCTGATTTTTTCCTTTGTGTGGGGTTTTTGCAAAGTGACTGGCTAAATGAGCTTTTGTATTATTGCATTATGGAAAGAACAAGGGTACTGCCAAAACCATGCAGTCAGAAGCACTTATGCAGGGAGAAGCTCCAGATGAACATATGGTGTGTTCAATCTTGCTAAGCCTTGAGGGACCCCTGCAATGAGTGATACAGTGAGGAGCTCCATTAAGGAGAGGCTGCTTATATTTGCTCTTTATTATTGCAAATAGCTGCCCTCCCCCATCTACACAATTGTTTCGGGTCGTCTCAATTTCTCCAATGTCAGTTTGAGGAACCCTAAGTTAGGCTTCACACTTTTAAATGAGGATTATGTCTGTATCCAATCTTATTTTTCAGAGTGGAAAGATTGTTTGTGTAAAGTGAGTAAATACATCTTATTGCTTTGCATTTAAGCTTTTGCAAGACAAATGGATTTGGTTGTTGAGGGGTAAGCCTTGAAATCAGTCATTCAGGATGTTATTAGTAAAACTAAAAGCAAGTGTGAGGGGGACACATTCATTCTTTTTGTCGCCTGTTCTGTAATCACTCACCAGGCGACTTGCTTGCCATCTATTGGGTTTTCAAACAGATTTGAACCCAGGAGCTTTGCCAAGAGTTTTGATATATGGCATCACAATTCACCCAGATTACGGACCGCAGGCCTTGCCAAGTTAATGTCTCAACCCCCGCTAAAGATTGGGTAAAATAGAGAGTAAACCTATTTATGTTCAGTCAGACCAACAAAGCAAGATATATGTCAGAAGCTTCAGAAAAAATTGGGGTAATACATTATTTTTCCATCTTTGTCTTCACATTGCTGGGTAAGTTGCATGAAGCATTTAATTCACTTATAGCTGAAGTGAATCCTTAGAATCAGCTGCAATGTGTCAGTAGGTTATTAATGACATCTGCCATGTTTTGTTAAAATAAGAAGTGATAACCTTCAGTTTTCAATAGCTGTTGTTTTTTTTCCAGCAGACACACCACTGCAGTAATGTACGAGGGCACAGACAGAGAGAGGTGTTTTCTAGAGGCCCTGTAAGGCGATCATTTAAAGGACAACAAAAACACGGTGGGTGTGTGGGTGTGGGTGTGTGTGTGTGTGTGTGTCACAGCTCTTCCTGGAACAAAAAAAAAGGAAAAAGAAAATCAAGCAGATAATAGGAATGACACAAAACAAAACATCTACTCCCCAAGTTTGCAAAACAGTGACATCCAAACTCTCTGACACCCACTGGATGTAAGCTGTGTCATTTATAGCTTGTCTTGAAATTAGTTTGGCAGGCCTGATTTGTTGCTATTCCTCAATTTGTGACACATACTGCAGCCAAATAGATTTTTTAAATGGGGACCCTTCGATTTAAACAGTTGTTTTGACTGTCAAACAGGAAGGAATATACTGAAGAAGTAACAACTGGAAAACACTAAGCCTAATTGTAATTTTTTGAGCAGCTTGTACAGTGCCTTCTAAAAGTACATATTTCCAACTACAAACTTCAAAACATTATGTTGAAATTTTATGTGATAGACCAACACAAAGTAGTTCATACTTATGAAATGACACTTATTAGTCACTAATAAGTAAACAGAGCCCAGTTCTGTGTAATTTCAACTCCACATAAACACAGCTTCTTTGTGA
This sequence comes from Brachyrhaphis roseni, assembly GCA_903066815.1. Taxonomy (NCBI): domain Eukaryota; kingdom Metazoa; phylum Chordata; class Actinopteri; order Cyprinodontiformes; family Poeciliidae; genus Brachyrhaphis; species Brachyrhaphis roseni. Next base: position 26,227 of record CAEFZY010041648.1, read on the forward strand.
GCCTCAGTACTTTGCTAAAAAAAAAACAATGGTGAACAAACAGTCTCATGAAAAAAAGTGGTGGAGAACCACAGTTAGGTTATCAAACAACCATTTGAAGATAAAACCTGTTAGAAGAGTTTCAGTAAGATTAAAGCTCATCATAGCACTGAAACACAACTGGATATTCTCATGGTGTCAGCTATGAGACTTGTGGCTGTCTTGTTAAAAGACAATACTGTATTTGAGATAGCTGATCACAATATTCTCCCAGAAAGGCTGGAACATTTTGTATGGAACAAGTACAAATGTTGTTCAAGGAAACGACATTAGGCTGGTTTAAATCTTCCACGTCCGATCCACTTTATGCACATGAGAGCGTTTTTGTTTGCATCCTTCATCCCAGACAGTTATTGCAGAATAATATCTGTGCAAATGAATTAAAACCTTCTATTTCGGATGATTTCACATGCAACGTAATTTGGCTAAGCATCAACCTTAATATTTTTACTTGCTTAATCAAACTGCGAGAAAGGCTAATGCACACTGCTAATTGGATTTTGCTATTTAATTCAATAATGAACACAGGAGAAAAAAATAAACAAATGCAATATTCTACTCATTTATGCAATTAATTCTGAATCATATTGCAAGTGTCACTGCACGGGGATATATTAATATTAAAAGCTTACATTTAAAGTGCCCCTAAGTACATAGTGCAGAAAAAACAAATGGCAGACTGCTCTGTGTATGGAGCAATTTTCTTTGTGAGATATTGCTCACAAAGAGAAGTAGTCCAATTGTTAAAGGTTTTAGGTACTTTTTTTATCTATGAGCTCCAAGGGTCTTCTTCAGCTCCTTCAGCAGAGCAGAGAAACATATATACTTATTTTAATCTCCACATTCATCCATTAACTTTTGCTTTAGGTCAGACAAGATTAGATAAAACAATTTTTAGTGTGAAAATTCCATAGTGTTTGATCAAACTTAAAGGGGAAATAAAAAAAAAAGACTATAAATATTTAAGGAATGAAACATAAATAAATAAATAAATGAGATTTAGCCTTATCATTGTATTTCAAAGTAAGTTATCATTTTAAAACCCAAAAAAGTCTTGTAGACACAATGCTCTTAAAAACAGGAAGTAGTCACCATATGTGGATGATTATGTCATCTAAGATAGTTTTATACACTAAAAAAGAAAACTTTTTAATGGAAATGAGAAATGGATGCATGCAGGGAAATTGGTAAATAACTATCAAGTGACCACGTTTGCTATCCAGAAAACTTGGACTAGCTTTGTGAAGGCATACATAAAGAGGACAGATTTTTCCTCACCCAACAAAAAGGTATAAAACATAAATAATACAAATACGTATGTTAGTCATAAAAATAATTAGAACAATGGTGACCAAACCTGAACACAACTGACAAGGAAAAGATGTTCTCCAAAGTACTTTTATCATGAATTGACATTGTGATACAATTTGTGGAAATGTAAATTACGACAGAAAGAATGTGGTAAACATAGTGGAACCGCAGTTTGTTTTTCTCATAACTATGGAAATTTACCACAATTTTTTTTTCCATATTCACATGCAAGATTAATCAAAAGAAGTTGTAAAAGTGGACTTATTTCTTTTTCACGTTTGAAAGATTTTTGTATGCAGGATATTTGTTAGGTGTGTACACTGTAAACTGCCTAAAGATGACAGCAAGGAAACAAGATGCGACCAGCCAGAAGCCTTTTCCCCAGGGAAGCAGAGTACATATGGTTGTTGCAATGAAGAAACTTGTTTTTCTGCTGTAAAGTAGTCCCTCTGGTCCACTTAAACTGTAATGACAGCACGGAAATAATTGATGAGAGTCGTATTTCCACAGGTCAATGCTCTAATTCTCGCTCATTGTTTTTTAAGAAATACATTGGCTTATCAAAGAGAATTCTAGCATTAGTGAAGTGACGTACGCATTAAACTCCAATTCCTGCTATTTAGAGGTCTCAGCAGGAGTTTTTTTTTTTTTTTTTTTGTAGGGATGGGTGTAAAGCTTATACCTTTTCAAGCCTAATAAGACTCTGATGGAATTTAGCACTTACTGATCTGGCAGGTCAAGAAGCGTGTAAAAACTAGTGTTCTCATTAGAGCACGGAACATTGATTAAGATTAAAATTAAACTGCTCAACGGCAGAGTGAAACCCGAGGGCCACACAGGGAAACATCAGCAATGTTTCATGCACCACAGCTTGAATGTACATTATAAAACTTTAACTCCGCTTCACAAGCTCACACCAATTGTTACGACATTGCCCTCAAATTAATGAAATGGAACGATTCTTTTTCAAATTCCAAGTCCATCATGTAATTTAATTAAATTATAATCCCAATTTCATGTGTGCAGTCATTTCATTTCAGTTATTTACTTTAAATTTAAAAGCGAAATGAGAGTTTTTCCATGTTCATTTCGATGATGAAAGCTCTGTAACTTTGCTGTGATGTCATCTTCCTGTTTAAGTTTTAATACTTTCAGATCATTAGATCTATTGACAACCTGAGAATAAAATTTCTCACAAGCGGGTTTTATTTTGATTATTATCCATATTATGAAATAAATGGGAAGCCAGACATTGAACTTTCGGTTTCAAACATTAGTCAGCATAGGTAAGTGAATGATCTGAATAGTGTAGCACAGCATTACATAATGTTATCACTGGGTCATTACTGTGATCTTTGAGTCACAGTTGTGTTGTTTCTTTAACAGTGGTTCACGTGTGCAGCTTATTCTGTATGTAAGCTGCAGCACATTTGACCAAAACAATTGTTTTGGTCAAAACAGTTGGTGTCCAAAACAATTTGTTGACTTCCTGGCTTATGAGATTGGTCAAACTGTGCACGCCACAATGTGAAATGTGGGAAGGAAATCTGAGACGATTACTTTCTTGTGGTATTATGTCTTCCAATACAGTTGAAATGAAAAGCAGATAAGAAATATTGAGACAGTTTGTGATAGCAATGAAATCTTGTGCTATATCATATGTTCTCAATGTTATGTTGATGGTATATCTGAGTGCAGTTAAAATAGTTTGTGATTCACTTTTTTGACTGAACTGCTGAAATAAATTTTCAATAGTTTTGTATTTTACGTGGATGCACTAATATTCCACTCAAGAATAGGCTTTATTTTGTTTGTCAATAAAAGCAGTATTCCTGACTTTTTTTTTTCTTTTATATGAAGCTGTACCAGTGTTTCCAAACAAGCACGTTGTTATTTCAGGAGTGGGAGACTATGGAGAAGACCAGACATGAGTGCTCCAGGAAGGTGAGCAGCTTTCTGACTGTCTTGGCTTTACTGATTATGATCAGCCAGCATCAAACAGCTCCCAGGAGATATCAGCACATTATCTCAGGTTTAGTATAGCCTCTTAATCACAGCAGGCACAAAAATCCATTAATCCTTGTCACTTTTTCCCCAACTCAGAAAGTTAGATGGCAATCTGCCATTTGGGTGTCAAAAGACATTTCCAAACACTGCCTTACTAGTGTGTTTTTTTCATTTTCTTGTGTGTTTGCATTTGTTGCATTCAGCATATCTCCATTTGTGTCTGTGCAGCAATCTCCTGGTATGTCATCACTCATGTTATATCAGCTGCATCCTTTTAAAATCATATTTCTGCCCGTGCCCTTGTCAAGAACACATAGAGCATACAAAGCAATTTTGCATGGTGAGAACTGAAATGCTTCTCAGGGTCACCTTAGGCAACAGAATTTGAAATATTCTCCGTATTTATTCAGTATATTTTCATTTGATTGGTAATTTTCTCATCTGTTTTTGTTAATAAACTTCACTATATTAAATTACCGTGGCCCAAACAAAAACATTTGAATATTGATCTTTATAGAAAGGATGGTAGCCAGAACAAATATTTTTTGTTTATAGCTTTCCAAAAGCTATTTTTGCTTATAGAAAAATCAATAAAGCTTGAGTTATCAAATCCAACGTGTGTTTGAGGGGACTGCCAAAGGGGAGAGCAACCAGCAGCAAAATCGATTCTGAGATATTGCTTTATTAAACAGGTACCATAAATAGCACCATTATGATGTTAACTATTGCAAAAGTTACAGAAAGGACGAGGAAGGGTCAATTTTCAGGTTTCACTCTTTTGCCTGCATCAGTTCACCAGGGCTTTTATTTGTTTATGAAGTTTTCCTGTATCTAAATCTTTTAGTGAACATTTAGAATTTCACAGTGCTTCTTGCTTGACTTACAGTGTGCCAAATTTAACCCAACAGATTTGACAACCAAAAAGATCATTTTGCCTTTGTTTTTACACTCTGACATTTGCATTGTAAAAATAAATATAACAGAAAACAGAAATATCACATAATGTCAATCAATAAAGATTGCTGGTTCTCAGGAATATATTTATTTTTAGGAGATGTGCATTATTTTATAGAGGACTAGCATCTTTAAGTGTAATCACTACTTAAGTGATTTAAGTATAATCACTTGATTATACTTAAGTATAATCACTTAAGTAGTGATTATACTTACTGCAACCAAAATTATGAGAGAAGATTCCTTTTATTTTTCAAGGGAGTCCTGACCAAGAGGGAGCAAAAAAGAAGTCACAATTAAAAATGTCACTGAAATAATTAAAAATGCAAATGAAAAGGCAAATGAAAAGACAAAGTATCTGAAAACACTGCAAGCAGATATACAATGCCACATAATTTTGTACCTCTGGTGAAGAAATGCTTAAAATAACATGATCTTCTAATGCAGTTGCAAAATCTCCCACTGAGAATTGTAGAAACAAAATTGGCCTTTAATTCATGGAAGTTTAGTTAGTGGGGAAAAGAATGTCACATTAATAGATCTTTGTTCTTTGACCTTTTGATGGCCCTTATCAGTACCTAACAGTCAACACTTTGTTCACTTTTTGTCAGTATGAAAATATGTATTTTTGGTATTACAGGGACTCTTAACATTTCCAACACCTTTGTAAAAGAAGCATGCCCTCAGCATCACTGAACCTCTGCTGTACTTAAGAGTGGGAATTTCCTCATATTCAATCTTTGTTTAACACCAAACTGATCAGTCTTAGTCTCATTTACCACACAGCTGCAGTTTAAGCTTTGGCACTGTTAAATCTCTACACATTTATGCTTGTGATTGTAGGACAGAAAATGCTTCTTCTGGCATCCATCACTTATGTCAATGGCATGTAGATACCGTTGACAGTAATGGTTTTTGTGGAGACTTTGTGACTCATAGAAAACAGGTTTACTAGAGAGCTTTACATATATATATATATATATATATATATATATA
>CAEFZY010041650.1:0-62838 GCA_903066815.1 Brachyrhaphis roseni
AATAATTGTCTTTTAAGCTGTGTGATTTGGGTGAAACTTCCCAGGTTTCTTTCCTCAGGTTTCTCACAATAGTTTTGTGGAGTTCTGACTCATTCCTCCTGACAGAACCGGTGTAGCTGAGTCAGGTTTGCTGGCCGCCTTTCAACATGATTGAGATCAAAGCTATGTGATGGTCACGCCAAAGCATTGACTTTGTTATCCTTAAGCCACTTTATAACCACTTTGGTTGTATGCTTAGCACTATTGTCAATTTGGTAGAAAGTTTGGAGATCTTTGTGCCTGTGTGCAATTGCAAGCTGCAATCTGGCTTTTTATGTATCTTTTGAAGTAAAAGCTTCTTCTTTGCTGAAAGGCTTCCAGCCCATGTCGTTATAGGAAACGTTCCACTGTGGATAATGACACTGTCTTATCAACATCAGCCAGCATTTTGGCTTTTGCTCTGGTTTCAATCTGCACATTTTGGACCAAAACACGTTCAGAAAACCCGTCTCCTTGCTAAACTTAATTTATTCCGACATATTTTTGCCACAGATTTGTCATAAAGCCTCACCTCTAGCGACGTCTGTCATATTGAAAAAATACCTGTGATTTATGCGATTAACTTAGAAACCACTGAGGGGCAGTGTGGTGCCACTTAAGATCTGAATGTCCATCGCAAAACTGTGAACCTAAATTAATTCTGATATTTTGGCTAGAATGCATTTAGTTTCCATGTTTTTTAGTAACTGATGACTGCTGCAGAGATTTCTTTCTGGTGTTTGAAAAATATTTCAAAGCAAGGGGTTGTGCAATTCAAGACCACTCATAGAAACTCCCCTGCTATCTATATTTTTGGTCTAACATCTAACCAACACGGTAATTTATCTTTTTTTTCCTCTGTAAGCATTTATTGCATTCGCGAACGGTCTCATACTCACACTAGCAGTGTTATCGGAGGTGTGGATGGACTTGAGAGCAGATGTGACCTTTGGTCTCTGATCACAAAGTCTGCCTGTTAAAAATTTACATTGGATTGCAGAGTTGACTTGAATCAAGAAGGAATCCTCTAAGGGGGAATTCACAGAAAAGCTATGTAGACATTTTACTGTTATGTTAAGATTTTACTGGATTACACAATTTTGAAGAAGCCCTTCTTCTACTACATTGACTCAGCTGTCGTGGTTTCCTTTCATAGAGAGTGTAAGTAAGAACCTGTACCAGAGCAAGCTCTGGAAATACTGAAACGGCTTTTATAGGGCTTCTAAGGGAAAGTACAGGCTGACAGGTTATCGGTTCAACTGAGCCATTTGACTCTTCTAGAACCATGGATCTCAAACTGAGGTACAAGTGTGACTTCTTTCACTTTTGCAGCCTTGAGAGGTACTGAGGAGAAATTTTGCTGTTACCACTTACGATGTAAACAGAGTAAATTTTCCACTGTAAGCTGAACCATGACGTAAATGCCAATAAGTAAAAATATTCATTTTTCAAGCATACTGACCTTTGGAACGGTGCAAGTGCAGAGTAAAACATTTTAATCACTGGGAGTGGACGACTGTGAACCAGGAAGCAGTGCTGTTATAGTCACACTGCTTTCAGTTTACTTCTGAAACAAGAATTTGGATCTGGAAATGATGATTTTATGAACTGTTATTCTCAGGGATAATGCTGCATAGTGTGAACAGTGAAGGATGTAGTAATGTATTTCTCTGGACACAATAGTTCTAATTATTGTAATATTGAAAGTGCGAAAGAAGGAGGTCCTATAAACTTATTTAATATGGGAATTAAATGTTATGTTCTGGTCAAACATAGCGTCAACGTTCTTTACTTTCCGGAGAGGGTGCAGAGAGCATGCTTTTTAAAACTCTCCACTTTAGAAACCTTATTTTGAAATCTATATCTCCCCCATAAAAACTCTCAAATAAAAAATAACCCTCTAGGTTAATGTTGTTAGGTAATTAATGTTAATTAATTAATTGGTGCTAATTAATGTTGATAGTTGTTGTTAATGTTGTCCCATATCCCACTTTTTTCCATAACTAAAAGAAAGTGTTTCATCATGGAGATATTAGTTAAACATGTTGCTGCTATATTAGACTTTGAGATCTGAATTGGAGAAAAGGAAATATTTTTTCAAAGTTCAGCTTTTTGACAAAATTTCACAATGTGGTGAATAGAAACATGTATGTTGTTCATTTTTTTATATAATGAAACACAACAAAATGGAAACGTTAAATGTAAATAGGCTGCTTCAGCATCAAACGAAGCTCCGGGACCTGACAATGTCCAGACCTAAAGCCAACTGGGAATCTGTTGAAAAATAACATTCACAGACACAATTTTGAAAAGGAAGAGTATCAGACTCTTATAGTTCACCCAAGAAGCTTGCAGCTGTAATTCCAGTGAAAGGTGGTGCAAAAAAATTATTTCTAAGATGGCTATTTACAAAAACATGCCCCTGTTTTGTGTGTCCTGTCGTAAAGCTAGATGCGAGAGACGGGCGATCGCACAGCCGGAAGATGACGGAAGACGATAACAATAAGAGCCTGGGTATGATAACTACAACGTATCTTGATGGGAAATTTGGTACAGATGTCAATTTCAGTACAATGAGAGAAAAACCTGAATCTAAAAACAGAAACAAATATCAAATGACGTTTTTAAAGAATTTGTATTTTAAAATTCATTTTTGCAATAAAAATGCCTTTAAAAAGTAAAAAAATAAAATAAAAAGCGGCAAAGTAGCATATCTTTTTGATGTGTTTGCTAATATAATGCTTCATTAATATGCAAATTATGCTCAATTTTGTCAAGGTATTGTTTTTTTCACAGACAACAAACCTAGTTCTTTAAATATACATTGGCGGCTTATTAAGAAATATTTATGAATTCAGCTCCTATTAAATGTTTTATGAAAAAGATTTTCATACAATCAGGACTTAAAAAATGGCAATAAAACTGGAAGGTCATAAAAAGGGAATCAAAGTTGATGAAAGCATGGAAAAAAATCTTTCCAAAATTAACAAAAATAACATCAGCAATCATTAATCTCTTGACTGAAGTATCAAACTTTATAAAGATCTCTATAAAAGAAATTTAATTGCCCAAAATCTTAATAAAAATCCCGATATATTTGTGGTGGAGATTATTTCATGGCATAACTTCCTTGAAGGTGTAAAGGTACTTTACTTCCCCTGCAGATCCAAAGATGACCCACAGTTGCGACCTGCAATGCCTCGGCCCCCTGACTTTCCATCCTAAGACTGTGGGACACAAGATCCGTCTGAGTGAGGGCAGTCGACGTGCCCAGAGAGATGAAGACACTTTCAAAGGTGGTGTGGTTTTCACCAGCCGGGCTGTGAGGACCCACGAGAGGATCCGGGTGCTGGTGGAAAAGCACGTGCCACACTGGCAAGGCGCCATGCGCGTGGGCTTCACCAACGTTCCTCCATTACCCAGATCTTTGCCTTTGCCCCCTATTGCCGTGCCCAACCTCACCCAAACCTCGGGCCACTGGGCTGCTCCTGTGCATGAGTCCTTCTGTCAGGAAGGTTCAGTGCTGGAATTCTGGGTCTCTGATGATGGTTACATATATTATAAGAACAACAACGGCAGTAAGCAAAAGCTACCAGTGGAAGTGGACGTCAGAAAGCCTCTCTGGGCCATGATTGATGTCTACGGTCAGACGTGCTCCATCTTCCTTCTAGGTAACTGTAACACACCCACGTTTTGTTTAACTAACGGCCTGATCTTCTTGTTCTTTGCTGACAAAGCCTTCAGCATATGCTAAAAATATCTTAATGATTCCCTGCCGCAGGCTCAGAGAAAAAGGATTTGCTTTTCAAAAGAACATCATGTCCTGCACTTGAACCTCTCATCAGACGGCCCTCCAGTCTCAAACCTAATTCTACGACACGGAGGAAAAAATCTGATGACTGTATCTCCTGCCGGAGAATGGAAATCCCAGCAGGTTTTGAATTTTGTTTTACTCTTGAAAGGTAAGGATGGAGAAATTCTGACATGTTATAACTTTAACGTCTTTCCTCTGTTGGCAGACGATTGCTGTGTGGTGTGTATGACGCGAGAGGCTGACATCATGCTGCCCTGTGGCCACCGCTGTCTCTGCCTCCGCTGCACCTCCAGAGTCCTGGTGCAGTTTGGCACCTGTCCTCTGTGTCGAGTGAAGATCGACTCTGGAGTGACGTTGAAGGCAGCATGATCTCCAAAAATGGACACAGCTAGCATCAGACTGAAACTACTAAGACTGTATTTTGACTGCAACCAAGAAAACATCACAAACTGCACCTTTAAGTTCAAGAGAATGTATGAAGATGCAAAAAAAAAAGAAGAAAAAATCCAGAAAGCTTTTTTATAAATAATATTTAAACATGGACATTACACAAGATAAAAATTTCTGAGATGCTGATGTTTTTTTTTTATTGTGTATTAATTTTAAATTGAGAAAAAAAAAAATATTTTTTTCATGTTGTACTTAAAAAAAAAAATACAATATGAAACGGGTGTTGATTTCCTTATGTCTTAAAAGGCCAGTAAGCCTCCATCTACAACACTGAAGTAGTGGATCTGCAACTTGCTGATGAACCCATTCCATTATTCCTCTTCACATTAGTACATTGAAGACGCAAACAAGAAAACTTAATACATAATGCTCAAGTCAACATTAACAAACAGTATTAATTTATTTGTAATTTTATTTAAAAATTAAAAGAGCCAATCCTTGTTGAGTGAAACTGCAGGAACCATGGAAACATATCGATGGATCAGTTCCCAATAGTTAAATATTATATATTTGTATTATACAGTATATAATACTAATTATATATAATACAAATTATATTGTTATATATCCAACAATATAATACAAATTATAATGTTGGATATAATTTGTATATATATCCAACAAATTATTGGATATATATAAATGATATAAATACCATATAAATAAACTGGGTTGAGTTAAATTATTAAGCTACTGAATCCAATGTGCACCATTATGGATATTAGCACTTCTAGTTTGTCCTGACTGCTGTTTTGCTGTATATCTGAATCTTTTTTATCTATGGCAAAATGATGAAAGGACAGTACTTATGTAGAGTTTTATTAAGCTCAGAGGACTGCAAAGTGCTTCATAGTACATTCAGACATTCATCAATTCTAAAAGTCTCTGGGCCCTGCAATTCATTTTGAAACCACTGAGAGGCAGTGTGAGCATGTCCTTACAAGACTCAACAGTTGTGATATTTTTAGCAAAATGCATTGTTTCCATGATTTTTTTTTTTTAGAAACTACTGCCTGTTACAGAGAAGTCATTCTGTCATTTTTCCCCAGAATCGAGGATTTCAATGTAAGTTTCGTGCAGCTTTATAAGAACGAAGTATCCAGAAAATTTAAATTTTTTTCTCCATGGGAGTTTACTACTTATCTGAACGGTCCAGTCAGAACAGCTTAGTGGAGTAGTTGGACGTGTGGATAAGCTCCACAGGAATGGACAGAGGCGTGACCTTTGGTCTCTGATCACACAGTCTACCTGTTAAATATTTATTTTGGATTGCGGAGTGAAGGAGTCCTTGGAGTGGCTTTAACCAGATAAACTACTCAGACATTGAACAGACACTTCACATTTCCACAGATAAACAGCTAAATCACTTGATAACATTTAAGAAGACATTTCTCACACTACTTTTTTGACTTGACTGTTCCGTTTTCTTCTCACTGAGAGGGTAAGTAGAGACTTGCACTGAAACAAGATGTGTATGTGATTTTATGAATATGTGGGCTTCCTAACATCTACATTTCAGAGCTTAGTCAGAAATAGTTTTATAGACCTGCAGAGGAACAAAAAATAAGTGAATTTACCATCAGATTTCTTCTAGAATCGGGATTCTCAAAATGTGACTTATGAAACAGCAGTGGCGTTTGTGCTGTCTTTAGTCCTGCCTTGTCCTAAGATTTTCTATAATATAGAAAGTACTCATGGACCAGTGCTTTCTCCTGATGCCCAGCGAATATCCCATCATACTGTACCTCATTCTGTTGGAGTCTTCTTCTGTTAAAAGGGTTCCTACACTTTAAAATACTGTTGTTAGTTTATAAATCACTGAACCGCTAAGCACCACAATACATTAAAGATCTGCTGTTGTTGCATCAACCTTCCAGACCTCTCAGGTTCTGGTTTTGTTTTGCATACCAAGAATCAGAACCAAACATGGAGAAGCAGCATTCGGCTTCTATGCACCACAAATCTGGAACAAACTTCCAGAAAACTTCAAAATATCTGAAACATTGAGTTCTTTTAAATCTAGATTAAAAACCCAGCTGTTTAGAGTTGCTTTTGAAACCTAATCACGAAACATTAATCAATAATCTGATGTGCAAAATTAGATTATTTTGCACATAGAATTACAGAGTTCTATGGATCTGTAATTTTGTGTTTATATGATGTGAAGCACTTTGAAATGCCTTGTTGCTGAACGGCGCCGTACAAATGCAATTTGATTGATTGATTGATTGATTGACTGACTGACTGACTGACTGACTGACTGACTGACTGACTGACTGACTGATTGATTGATTGATTGATTGATTGATTGATTGATTGACTCCACTCTCCACATTCTTCATCAGAAAGAAGGAGTGGTGTAAAATCAATGATTGGATGCAGTCAGCTGGTCTTCCTGAAATAAATAGCCATAGAAATTTGTTCTACACTGCAAAACACAAAATCCTACCAATTATTTTTGGTCTAGTTTTCAGTGCAAATATCTCAGTAAACTTGAAATAAGACAAAATTTACTTGCAAGGAACTTGGTGTAGGACTTTATTTTAAGTCAATGATTCCTTAACATTGATGGCAAAGTACGAGTTATAAGTGAAATAGTCTTCCAGTGGAACAAGACATATTTCCATATTGTAACTTTCCCATATTACAACTTACAATATGGGAAAATGTTCTGTTTCACTGGCACATTCTTTCACGTACTTTGCCTTCGACATAAAGGAGTCACTGACTAACATTCAGCTCCTATTTCTAGTTGAAAAGTTACTTGTAAGTTAACTTCATCTGATTTTAAACGTGCCGAGATATTTGTACTAGAAACTAAACCAGCAATTCTTGGTAAGATTTTGTGTTTTTGCAGTGAACGCTCCGCTTCACGATGACGTGTAACGTGTGTGTCATTTAGCCCCATTTATTAGGATGGCTATCAAAACGGACTCCCTCTCTCAGCAGCATGTGAAACACCAGAGGGTGGTTCCAGTGCAGCCTGTGCCTGGATGGGAATCTCTATTATTTCCAGCTGTGGATGGAAACTATTACTGAGCAGCTTCTCCCAGATGAGCTTTAAAGTACAAGCTCACACACGATAAACACAGGCCCGTGTTCACGTATATGTGCATGCCCACGGACAGCCAGTCAAACGTTCAGCCAGCCCGGGCTGAATCATTCAGCAGAGATAAAAGCCACCCTGTTGTCCTCAAAAAGAAAAAAAAAACAAGAGGGAGGGGGGAAAAAAGGGAGAGAGGAGTGGTGGTTGTGAGGTTCACTCCTTCCTTTTCATTCACTTCCTCTCGTCTGCAGAGCTGTGGAGACATCGCTGTGCAGCCGGCACTCGTCTGTAAGTACTGTACATCTCCTAACAAGATCAGGCTGACAGGGAGGTAAATAGAAAATCACATGGAGGTTCTGATTTTCATACCTTTTTTATTTTATCACCGGAAACTGATTTGAAATCCTTTTCTCTGATGTCATTTCTGATTGACAAAATAGTTCATTGCATGGCTACTGTTGGGTTGTTGTTGAGATGTTTTCTCTGTTATCTTCTCAATGTTGTTGGGCCACTTTTTAGCAATCATGTGTCACATGAGGTAGATAGTGCCACATTAACACCTTCAGTTCAGAAACAGGTTATCACCAGGTCTTCATCTGAAAACTGCCTCCTGTTTTAGGTTGGACTTGTTACAAATGTGTCCAAGTTACAGTTTCATACAATCTGGGAAAACAAAACAAAACAACAGGCAGCAACACAGAGGAATTTGTACATTTTTCATGATTATGATCCAAAACTGCTGCCTGCTGCCAAAAACATCCATCAGTGCTTAGAGTTATGCATTATAGCAACAGGTTCCTATCTTTTCTTTACATTTTGATTTAAATCTACCTGTACATGTCTCTATGTAGACATATCTGCATTTGGTGATATTGTCATCCTGTGATTTCTGCAGACTTGCTGTCTGTCTCAGGGAACCTGGTGGTACAAATAACAAGAAACAGAAAAACAAAACAAAAAAGCCCCGGGACATAATCAGCAAGTGATGTAGGTTTTGATTACATAACCAGTTTATGTCATGGTTTGTTTGCTCACTGGAATCTGGCTGTTATCCTTTTAATGAGGCTCGGCAGGAGGTGCGCTGCTGGCACCGTGTGTTATGGGAGCAGCAGTTGGTCTTTACGGTGCAGCAATGGTCTGCAGGAATCCATCCTTCACCATGAAGCGCCAGATTCAGCGTCGAGTTCCTTCCCGTCTCAGTGGTTGTTGTGTTTTCAGAATAAAAAAAAACAACAAAAAAAACAGAGCTGGAAAAGAGGACCTCGTTGTTGTATTTGTTTCGCGAACCGAACTTGTGAACGAGCCAAATCTCCCAGTGTCCTCCTGCGTGATTGCCTCATTTAGCTGTAGAGTGACAGGTTGTCAGATGTGATGACTGCGGGGTGAAAGTTTGCTCCAGCAGGACGGACATTATGAAGTGAGCTCCCCTCCTGGGAGCCTTCATTACCCAGCATGCCCATCATGTTCCCGAGCTAAAGTGTTTGGCAAAAACAACCCCATGAGGCGACAGGCCCAGTAAATGGATATCTGCCCCCAGGCTTCGCTCAGTCGAGCCACAGCACTAAATTATTGAAAGGGCTGAGTGCTTTGGTTTCAGCATAAAGCCAGGCAGCATAATGACGGCAAAACAAATAGATTACTCATTAAAGATGTTATCTTCAGGTGAATTGTGTTCCACTGACAATAAAAACACAGTTTGGGAGTAAAGCGTAAATTCCCTCAACAGGATGTCACAAAATACGCCACGTTTTTTCTTTTTCTGTGGCACTGACTTCAGTCTGATCTCAGGCAACTTTAGCTCAAACAACTTCTGCCTTTTTGGCTGCAAAGTGACAGGATTTCTTTTCTGATGGTGTATAGGCTGTATAAAAATGGGGCTCAAAGTTATTACTGAAGATCTCTGATGACCAAGTCTGGTGATTTTATTCTGATCACATACTCTTCCCAAATAGTCATCACCTGTTTTATTACTACCAAAATATCTGGAAGTCCATGAAATGATCTCACACTCAGCAGGTGGCGTTAAACCGGGAATATCTACACTACGGTAGATTCTCCAAAGGATTTCGGGCTGCCAGCAGAGGCAGTTGTTGCAGAAGCTTCTTAATAATTGTTTAGGAAAAATTTTTGTCAAATGTAAAATTTTTGGTACAATCCAAAGCGTGATTTAATAGCTACATTATTTTCTCTCATTGTTATTTCATACTAAGAAGGAGCACAAAGATCCAGTAAGCTTTACTCAATAACAAACTCAGGGACACAGATTGATGAAATCGGATTAATAACACTTTCTTGAAAAACAATAACAGTTTTCCAAGAAAAACTGATCCAAATCTCATTGTTGTTGCTTAGAATAGACAAATGAAAAGGTATTTCTAGACCAAGAAAATAGAAACCAATTGAAGTAGTTTTCAACATGTATTTACTACATTGACACCACTAATTGTTAAAGGACCTTCTCCCTTTTAAAAAGCTCACAATCTTACCTGATTAAGGGTGAGGATGTATTGCACAGCCAGCTGCAGAGACAGGGCCAAGGCAAGTCAAAAAGTTAGATTTTGAGCTTTGTCTTCATTGGCAAGAGCCGTGGGCAAACTGGAAATCCAGGTTTTTTTATTTGTACAGGAACTGCGTGCAAAAGCAGCAGCTTGTGCTCCTTTTAGGCTGTTGTTGGCTCTGACAATTGGTGATCTGCCCAGAAATTTGACTGACTTATCTGTGAACTGAACACATCTCTTGATTTGAATAATTTGCCTTCACCAGGGCAAACATCTATCAGGCTCCGAGCTATTTTCTCAACATTGGCATACAAAATTACAGCTGTGTGCGTGCAGGGGTGTGTGTATGTGATCATGGGAAACCACTCTATAGGACTTGTGCTGTCAGTGCTTGACTATGTGGGATAGAGTAATCACCTTGAAACACTTCCAGAGCTGCAGCAGGAACAGAAGAGGCTCTTTTTCCTCCTATCAAGCCCTTGGCCAGGCAGGGATCTGGTCTTTGCCCACTCACCCACACACACGCACACACACCCCCCTACACACAAAGCCATGTCTACAAAAGGAGAGCGAGGCATGAGGGAGATAAAGTTAGGACAGGACATCAGGGAATCACGGAGCAACTTTTGGGGAGGTGAAGGTGATGAACTATTTGCCTTTCCCTTCGGCTAAACCCCCCCTGCCTGCAAATATATCACCTCATCACAACAATGTGAGGAGGAGGCGTCCGTAGAAACTGACAGGCCAGGAGGAGCTGTGCCTTTTTGAACGTAGTGCTGAAATGTGGGTTGCCATGACGATGGCTGTCAACCGGGAAGTCCTCCGCGCTGAGGCAGGCGGAACAAGGGCTAGGAGTGTGAGAGAGATTGTGTGTCCTGGTCAGTTTCAGGAGTCAGAGAGAGTCAGAGAGAGTCAGAGAAAGTGCAGAGGGTCGAGGCGTTGGCGCACTGCTGAGAAAGACGCGTGAGTTCACAGGTCGACGCCGACAGGTGAGTTCAAGCGCTGAATTTAAAAACAACAGTGAGTAACTGCGTGGGTGAATAGAGAGATGTGTCTGGTGGTTTCTGGAGAGTGCGGAGTAACCTGTTTGACTATTCAGGGATTAAAGGCAGGTTCCGTGGTGTCTGGTGTCTTTTGCCACTGCGTGTACAAACAAGGCACCTTTTGGTAAGGAGAGAGGACGCACGTGCAAAGAGTTGGTGGATATTGTCTGCAAATATGCCATCCATCACAGATATGTACAGTAGCCGCGGTTAAACTGGAGAGAGCAGGGAAGCTTTCGAGAACGGAAATATATTCCCTCCTTTTCCCATCCTGCAGGAGATTTTAAGCCTAATGGGCCCCAGATTGTCAGGGTGAATTTCACAGCTGACCCTGACTCTCTTTGTGACTCTTTTTTTTTTGTTGTCACATTACATTTTGTCCAGCTGCCGAGGCTCATATCCACAGACTGCACTAAGCTTTGAGGATGCAAAGTGACAGGCATGAGGATTTGGGACTTTTCTTCTGCATTGTGAGTGTACTTTCTCATGCCCTGACTTTGAGACTTTACTGAGGAATGGTCTCAAATTATATTATTTTTATAGAAACAAATCAGAATGAGTTTACAGTGCTTTGAAGAAGCATTTGCACCCTTTGGGACCTGAAGGACTGACTGTAATTGATGCTGCCATCAATTAGAGCTCTCTAAAAAATTGAGAAAGCTAAAGCAAGCTTGTGTCATATAGCAGGACAATCATCCAAAAAAAGCACTCACAAGTCCACTTCTGGATGACAATAAATGAAAAAAAAAAGTATATTTTGGATTGGTCTAGTCACAGCTCATGTTTGAATCCAGTTGAGCCACTGTAACATTACCTTAAGCAGACCATAATAACTCTCCACTGTGACTGAGTGAAGAGATTTCTGCACAAAAACATCTTTGCTGTAAAATTCCTGACAGTGGTGTGAAAGAATCAAAGCCAGATACTGTAAAGCCTCGAATGGTTTAGTGAAAATTACTTTTTTCAGTAAGAAAAGCATTCAATGTAAGTAACACGTCTAACTGTAATCACTCAGGTTGGCCTCTGTCTGATATTAACCTTTGTTTGATGACCTGAAACTCTCAAATCTGACAAAAAAAGCAAACAAAATATGTATGTTAAGTAAGGTGGGGGCGGGGATACTTTTTCACAGCACTGTATCTACTCAGAAAGGACTCCTCTTGTTGAGAGAGGCTCTGATTTATGATCCCGGTGCTTCTTCTGGGAACGCATCGCCTCTCTATTGACAAGAAGCACGCATCCTGTTGCTCTGGCCAGAGGAGCACCATACATGGCGGTGAAACACTTCCCTCCCTGATGAATTTGTGTATCTGCAGCTACAACTACATATAATAAACTCACAGCTGCAGGACCTTGTATGGGCTCCGTCTGAACATCTGCAGAGTTGCAAAAGGGCAGCGCGGTTGTGTGATCAGCCTCACGGATCTGACCTCTCGCGTAGCTGAACCGTGACTCATTTATTGTGTCTATAAAACTTCCATTTATTTATCCAGTGAATGTGCTTGTAATTAGCACTCTCATCACTTTCCAGGACCAGGGCTAAGGGGTTTTATGACCCACTTACATAACTTGTCGAAGAGAAGCAAATCTATGTTCTTGCGAGTGTGATAAGATTTGGCTTTTCTTATATTTAAATATTTTTTTTTACATGTTTTAAGGGACAGCAGCATACAAACCCATCAAACCTTTTCACATTTTATCAGATTATGCTCACAAATTTAATATTGTCTGAAATGTGACTGACTGTTGTAGCTTTCTACAAAGCTGCTTTGTTGTGACCTGGAAGGAAAGTGGTACATGGTTTTGAAAGTGCACATAAATATAAATCTGAAAAGTGTGGGATGCAGATGCAATTACACCTTTTGCTGAAATTGTAGCTGCAATTCTTTATGGGTATTTCTTTGCGAATTTTGCATAGATTTGCCCTTTCTTCTCCCTCAAACAGCTCGAACTTAGACAGAGATGAGATAGTCAATCAACTTTAATTTAGATTCTTAATTTGACTTTGAAAAGGTCTTATACTGAACATGCTTTGAACCATTATTTTCTGTCAATTATCTACTTTTTGTTAGTCTGTCACTTAATATCTCTATAAAACACATTCAGGTTCATGGTTGTAACATGATAAAATGTGGAAAAGTTCAAAGGCTGTAGTTACTTTACAAGGCCATCAGTGTTTGGCTGAACATGGACCACGTCTTGGATGTAAGCACAACTTGAACCGCCCCCACCCGTTGAAGTCAATGATTAACTCTGCTCACCGCCCTGTGTGCAGACGAC
Organism: Brachyrhaphis roseni; assembly: GCA_903066815.1. NCBI lineage: Eukaryota > Metazoa > Chordata > Actinopteri > Cyprinodontiformes > Poeciliidae > Brachyrhaphis > Brachyrhaphis roseni. The sequence goes on from CAEFZY010041650.1 coordinate 13,150, forward strand.
TAAGCATGTGTTAATGAATGCAGGTCAGTTTCATTAGAGCTCTTTGTCCCTGACTTAATGACAGGACGATTCAGCCTCTGACCACAAATCATGTCTTAGCTGGTATTGATCAGAGCGGTCCCAGGGGTCAGCCTCGCCACTGTTTCTGTTAAGCGAGCCTGTCATCTTGACAACTGCGTTGGTGGGTAGAAAAACAACAGTTCCGTCCACAGGGTGTGAAACAGAGGAGATAATCCAACTGGGTCTTCTCACTGGGGCCCAATCTTTCTCTTTTCCTCTGGAAAAGAGAAAAATTTGCAGATTTTTACATGTTCAGTGATAGTCTTTTCTGTTCTGGTGTCTGATAAGAGCTCTTTGATGTGTAATTTATGCCTGTTTGTATGTTTTTCTATCAAGAATTAGGAAAATTAGTTTCTGTTGCACTACTGTTGTGCTACTGTTAATATCAGAGGTGTGTATGTGTGGGGGGAACCTCCTGTTGCGTTTCACAGGAACTGCACGGGTGTGGTTAAGTTCACTGACCTTGGAGCTGCTGAGTTGCTCAGCTTTGGCTCAAGAACTTCAGATAATAGTTTATTGTAAAAAAGAAAAAAAACCTTGCCTGACCAAAGTAACTTGAGTACATTTTGTTTATTCTGTGCAGTTTTGTTTGCTTCAGATTCAGAGAAACATCTGGTTCAGTTCTCGAACAATCTGTTTAAATTTCCTGGGAATAGATGCAGAGATCTTCAAGTCAAAGTCTTCTGATTCTCATTTCCCAGGTCCTCAGCTGCGTTGAGCTGAGCTGCATGTGAAACCTTAGCAGATATGAAACGAGCTGGAAACATAAAATCCAGTTAGAGTGAAAGCATGTCTGAAACAGAACATCATCTCCTTCTCCGAGGTAGACATGGGGCCTTTTATGGTTCTGTTTTTCTTCCCCTCTTATTCTGATCCAGTGGTGATAATGGACCTCTCACCTTGTGGGGGTTCTAGCTTTGTAAATATGTGAACTATGAAGTTCACGTTTCACAGGGATTGCATCAAGGTCCTAAAACCTGGTCTTCATGCGTTAGCTCGAAACTGCGTCTTGAGCTTGAGTTTCTGTAATTACGTAAGAATGCTCCAAGCATTCAGAAAGAAACTCAAGGAGTCAGACTTCTGAATCAGGTTTTTCTCGCTTGATATCATCTCTGAATTTCCCTTATTAGGCAGGGTCGTGTTTGACGCTTTCAAAGCCGGGGAATGCGTGAGGGACTGAAGCAGTCCTGGGATGGATTTTCTTTTTTGTGCGTCCAAGAAAACCCAGACAAAGCCACTGTTATGACACAAGTTTTTACATTACTATGTGAGATAAAACAGACCTGCTATTTCTTTGAAAAAGAATAAAAAAACAAAAACAAACGATAAGTCAAGTGCTGGAACTTAGACTTCAAATAACTTGTGCTGCACATAATCGATGTTAAATTTGAAAAAACATATTTGACCTGATATCTGATCATTGAACAGAATACCACACTATCGGTAACTTAAGTAAATTGCAAAAATGTCTCTTTTTTTCTGGTGTAAATGTTTCTTTGAGTGCAGCAAAGGTTCTCTGTCGATCAAGGCTTATGAAAAATATTCATAAGCCTTGAATTTGAACTGTGATTTATTGGGATTTTATCAAGACAGTTGTTGCATAATTAGTAAATGGAATAAACAGAACAAGGTTTTAAAATATTTTACAGTCAAATACATGGAAATTGTACCTTTGTCTGTATTCAATCAATCATGAAAAGATTATTCAATGTCAAGCTGCAAGCTGATGCACGGTGACTCTGGAGGAGCTGCAGAGATTCACAGCAGAGATAGAAAAATCTGTTGACTGTGCAACTTTAGGTTTTGATTCAAGCAAGAAAAAAAAGACAATTTTTAAAGACAGTCTTAAGAAGTCAAATTTTCAGTTTAACACGTGCTAGCTAGGGGACCTATAAATGACAAATTAAAAGCTGTAGAGATCTTCATTTTGAAGAAATAGTGAAAACCATGTATCCTTTTACATAATCTTTACATTTATAAACTGCTGTATGTCACTCTTATCACACAAAAAGAAACACACTGAAGTTTGTCTTGTAACATGGCTGAATGTAAATACTTGTGTAAGACACTAGTTTCTGTTTGAACCTGTGGGTTGAGACTGAATGAGAAAACATGTGTTCAGACTCCTCATGAAAAGAACTTGAAAATGATTCATTCTGCCGTTTGTTCATAAATTCAATAGACCTATTACAGTGATCAGCTATGAACATAGAGCCGCTTGTAAAAACACACAGGCAGTAAGCTTAAGCCTTTATTTGTAATGTTGCTGTTTGCACAGTTGGTTGAATAATCCAGCGACTGTGACACCAAGGATGATGAATCAATCGGCATGCCTGAGCATTAACGCCGTTGTTATTGTCACAATGCCCCAATCTGTTTTCTTCCTGTTATGTAACGCAATTCATTGGAAGATGACGATTCAAATGAGCGACGCTGTTGTCAGTCAAATGGAACATAGATTCAGTCACTGAGTGAGCTGAACAGCGAGACTGAGAGTTTCCAGTCTCCATGCTCTTCTCTTGACAACAGTGATTATGGACTCTGACAGTCAGCTGCAGATGCCACATGGAAAACACATTAGTGCAAACTGTGTCAGGCAGCTTCCAGGCTGTAGGAGTCTGGCCAACACTTAGTCCCCACTTCAACGTCAAGCTGCAAAGCTGTAGCTTTCAGTGGAGAACAGAGTCTAAACCTTATACTAACTCTCCAACTTTCTTCATCTTAGTTAGCATTCCTATGGGAACACAGTTTTGATGGAAACATAATAATGCAAAAACGTTGCCGCTCTTCGGTAGGGTTTAAGGGATTTGAAGCAGCGTAGAAGCTGTGGTTTTCATCTCTGCAAAGTCATTATGGACTATTTAGTTGCTACAGACGCCCGCCTCATTCAGAGCGAGAAAGAGCTCCCCCCACAATGTCTTTGATGTTGAAACAGCAGGTATAACTGATGTATAACTTTCAGTACTTGTCCTTCTCCCCCATCCAATCCTAAAATCAGGGTCATTACAGAATTGTATTACTGGGAAAAACGAGGGGGGGCATGTGAGTCACTCTCATTGTTTTGGATGGGAAATGTGGGTGACGTTGACTTTCCCTCACTGGGTTACGGCTTGGATGGGATAATGGAACAGTTGTCGAGTCTGTCTGGGAGAAAAAAGCATATTTATGACAGAGAGGCCTGCGGGAATCACTCATGAATATTAACTACTTGGGTTTAAAAACACATATGAATAAAAATAGATAAGATAAAGTTTTAAAGCTTTCAGAGAGGCATCTATTAATATGCCTCTCTAGTTTGAATAAATCGCTGAAATTGTAAATCGCTGTCATTCAGTTTATAGCTTATGCAAAGTATTTCAGTTTCAGCTGACAGCACAAATGTTTTTCTTTGCAAACTTTGTTAAATGGTTTCACACTATTGTGATAAGATTATGTTTTGTTCAGTGCTTTGAGCTGGACCTTCTGAAGTTACTTAAAGAGTTTACAATAAATAAGACTTGGGATTTGAATGCATTTCTTCACTCCAACTTAGCAATATTTGCAGAAGGAAAACATGACTTGCTCTACAAAAGAGTAATATTCACAGACACACTCACACACACACACAAAATGAACTAAACATAAGTAAATAAATACAAACTGTGTGGGATGTGTTTCATATGGAATCACAAGCACAAACAAACCTGATATATTCACTATGTGTCTTTGCAGATCCTTCATGCTGAGAGCACAATATTGATCTCTGCCACAGACGAACCATAACTGATCATATGCAGACTCAGGTAAAGCATTTTCTTTATTAAATGTCCTGATCATAACCTTCTGCCTCAGTTAGCAGTCAGAATTATTTATCAGTGGGAATGTGTTTTTTTCCCCCATGTTCCAGTGTAATCCTACAGTCAAATCAATGCTCAAAAAAGTAGAAGCTATGAACTGGAGTAAAATAACACACTACATTTTACTACATAGTCTACAACAGTATTGTAACTTGTGGCCCTCCGATGTATGGTGCCCTTCTTCTGCTATCCACCCCAACCAATTAAAATATTAGAAATTATCTGAGATTTTGGGAATGAACAAAGTGTATAATGCTATTCTCAGCAGTAATCAAAGGATTACCAGTTCAGCTCATACATAAAACCAATAGAAGATTTGCTTTGGCCACAAGTAACAAATAAATTGTTACTGGCGCTCATGCAACTCTCTTTTTAATGAAGCCTTCACCAAATGCATTTGTGGCCAATTTAAAAAACCACCACTGAGTATTGTTGTTGTGTCTCACTCACCAGCAGCTGACTCTGCAGGATCTGTTCTTTATTTGGTTGATTGTTTTTCTGGGTTTATTTTTTGTTGGCATCAGCTGATTTTCCCCAATCAGAGTTTCCACAAGGATGGCCTCAATAATATGCTCCAGTATGGATTAAATTGGCTAAGACAATTACTATGCAGAATGTGTCACCAGAACCCCACATAGTTCTGGTGATATATATGAATCTGCATACAGCTACGGCCTTCAATAAACTCTTAGCCTTCCCCAGTTTACCATGTTTTTATGTGGACCAGTTAGCTAAAATGCTAGGCTAATGTTTGCATGTTTGCTCTGTGCATATGTGACCTGTTGATAATTTGGGTTGTAACATATTTTACAGCAGTTACAGTTAATAGTTTGTGGACAAAAAGTTGCTCTCCTGCTTCAGAAACGGAGCACTTTGATTTGAAAAAGTTAATGACTGGCGTTTCAACATCTCTCTATGCAGCACAGTGCAGCGTGCAGAGCAGGTCACATGACTCAGACAAACATGAAGCTGCAGGAGCCAATACAGTCTCTTTGTCACTACAAGCTGTACACACAAACACGTTCTAATTTTATTATATTAAATAATTAATAGAGTGCAGCTAACATAAAATCACAGACAGTAGGCTAACTGCAGGTATCGGGAACTGATAGGAACATTTTTTTTTGTAAATGGTGTGACCAGATAAGGAAACTCCTGGTAGCATTATTCACTGTCTGACAAACATTTGAGACATATGGAAACTAGAAAAAGCAAGTCAGTATTAAATCATGTAGTGGTAAAAGTGATAAACAGCCCTGCTATTGATCAAGTCAGTACTGTCTGCGTCACAACAACATATCTTTCGTCTGCTGTTACTAAGAGACAGGTATTTCCTCATGACCCCTGACAACCACACAGAAAGGACCAAAGCACTTGATTCAAACACTGAGTGTTTCAATGCTGGGCTTAAACTCTCAATCATGAGGTGGCTGAGAAGGACAAGAATCACCAAGGAGACCACTGGACTTCACGGTTGACATTTTAATCCTCATCCTGACGTCTTGCTCCACCCCTCTGACTTGTGAATACTTAATGAGCTCGTTAAACACTCCAATGCTCTTTTAGTCATTCCCATCAACTTTAATTCTTGTGAGAAAAATGATGAAAATGGTGAAACACCACTTCCCGCTGCTTGTGCTCTAAATAAATTGGAGGATCTTTTCATCACAGGCTTCCCTCAGAGAGGACAGTTATTCCCTGGAGAATAGCAGGCCTGCTAACAAGTTCACATGACCTTTCCACAGAGCATTATTTATCCAGGGTCCACAGGAAGACGTGATGAAGCAGAGTTCACGCATTGTTTTGGTTCATCCATACTTTTATAATTTCCTCTGTGTGCAGCAAAGTGCGGAAGTAACGGGCCATCCAAATGGCTCCCAGAGTTATCTTTCTGGGAAGCCTGACATTTCTTCAAGCCAGCACGTCCTGACTTCTCCAGAGCATGTGGTGGTCATCTCCCCTGGACTCCCTAGTCCTCCGCTGAGTCCGTTTCGCTCCACAGGACTGACATCTGGCGCTGTGAAGGTATACCATGCTCTGCAGGCTGTATTAATGTGATGGCTGTGATAATAGTGAACAAGTGCTCCTCCCTGTGGAAAAAGACTGCACTACATGCTTTGTACACAGGCATGCATGTGCCAGTCACATTTACTGAATCTGTGTAAAAAAGACTTAAAACATCTCCATGTTTCATTTATTTTTTATTTAACCTTTAATTTAAATTCAATTCAATTTGGAGAACAATTTCAAATCAATAAATATTTTTTAAACAAGGTCACCTGTGGCACAGTTAACAACACCATTTCCAACCGGAAATATGCTTTCCATATGAACTGCAGGACTTATTTAGATATTTCTTTTTATTTGAGGAGCTGGAGCTTAATGGAGGAGGTCCAGTGACTCCGAGCTTCGGATCATACTATGGACCTTCACAGTCGCAAGGTAAATTTATAACGCTTCAAATTTAAAAAGTTTCACATTTCTACAACTGGAAAGCCTTTCTATTTTCCAGTTGTAATCGGAACAGTGAAGTTCCGATTTCCCAGTCAGAAAAATCAATTGGACCTTTAAAATCTGATTTTGTATGTTTTCGTTGGGCCCTGTCACTCAATAATGAATCAGAAAAATAATGTGATTTTTTCATGGCTGTGTGTATCAGGTGAACTGTCCAATGGAGTCCAAAGCTCTTCCACTCTGCCGCACAGCTGGGTACCAAATAACGAGGGGAGGCTTATTAAGTTCTCAGGAATCGGTCCAGTGGATGAGACCGGGATGCCCATTGCGTCCAGATCGGTAAAATACAAATAACCAGAACTTCTCGCTAAAACCAGTGCGATCCAACAACATGGTCAGGTTGATTTCTCTTGTCTGTTCTCCTCCCTGCATGCACCAGAGTGTGAACAAGCCCAGAGACTGGTACAGGAGCATGTTCAGACAGATTCACAAGAAGCCTGAGGGTGAGAAACTCTTTCTCGACTGTTTTTTTTAACAAATGCAAACACGGAATATAATCCCACCGTGTCAATGTGTCAGCCTCTAATGAGATCATCGGGCAAACAATTTATTACTGAAGCAAAGAGAAAGAGCATAAACATCTTCTGGCATTTCTGTTCACGAGGTCTGACAGTAATCCAGGTTCTTTTCTCAGCCCCTCCTAAGCCTTAATCATTCTTGTCTTTCATGTGCCGTGAAAAACAATTTTTTTCACTGCTATTTTAGCAGGAATTTGGGTGTCATTGTTTTAAAGAGATTTTTTGAATGTTTGTCTTATCTTATGAACGTGAGACAAAATGCAGCCGACTCTCACTTTTCTGAAGACTAAATCAGGATTTTATCAGTGACTGAAAATGAAAACAGATCATAGTGCAATATGAAACACTAAAAATATGTTCCAGTTAAAAGAAGTATTGGTATAATTTACCCCACTCAAAAATTGTCAACTTTTAACAGGTAAATTTATAAGAAGTACTGAGCAAAGTACCTCTAACCAGTTCTATCTTTTTTAATTTGTTAGTGCTAGCACGCTTATTAAAACGATTAATACCCAGTGTACTGCAAAGAAGTCATTCAAGATTGTGCAAATAGAGACAATTTTCCGTTTGACATTTTTTTGCTTTACTTATTTTGTGGATGTTCTGAAAATCATGTCTGACTTTTACTGCCGCGTTTCACAGTTGTGAAAAGTTTCAAATGAGTCTCTTTGTTTACTTCAACCAGAACTAGAGGACTCAGAGAGGTGGTCACCAGAACGTGAGTGGAGCCAACATACTGCTTATCATCACAGCACTTTTTCTTTGGACTCTTTTTTTCATGGATCGCTAATCCACAGGGCTCCAGTCATCTGCAGAGAGAGAAAAAATCATAGAAGAAGACAAGAATCTCTTTAGACTGACGCCTTACGGATCCCTGCCAGATTGGTGAGTTTGTTGGATCTGTTGTGACTTTTTCCAGTTTGCTGGATAGTTTTTAATTATTCTGCATTCAAGAAGACAAGCTCAAAAAGTAACAATCTGAGATAGGCTGTCACTCACTTCACACCTTTATGCATTTTCATTATAGCTTAAATGTTTGGTGTTTTCACTGGGGTTGGAAAATTGAAGCCAGTGCCCTGCAGTCAAATCAAACAAATGAGAACAGGGAAAACTCACCTATTCTGCAGTGAGTTTTACATTTTTGGAAACACAGAATTTTACTTAAAATTGAAATTAATTATTTCATTCATTTAGAGCTAGATCTAATTAAACATTTTATATAGATCTTATTCATGTTGCTCTTTCATGGCTGCAGAAGGAAGATGTTTTTCTTAATCTCCAGTCATCGGTCACTGCTGGATACTGATGTGACGATTCGATGCGCGGCTCTATGCATCGTATGCTTTTCTGATAATTTTGTTGCATTTTGCACTATTTTTGTCCAGCACTTGTGTGATCTGATTTTTGGTCAAAAGAAGTCATAGCTATCTTAGATCATAAGATCATAAGTGTGCCTTATGATGTATAAGCACAATGCAAATTCTTGTGTTTTGTTTTTTCAGTGCAGCCAAACTGGAACTTTGTATTGAAAATGAAATTGTTAAAACCATTTGTATTCTTTGATGTGGAAAGAAAACTGCTTAATTTGTTATCTTTCTCTTCCTATTGAAAGAAGGGATAGAGCCTGACCTACTTCTCCCAGCTGCGAGATAAGACACAAATTTGAAATGTTGCTGTATGCATCATGCATACAGCATGTTGCATACATGGAATGATATTGTGGTTCAGACCACATTACCAGGCTCTGGTTAAAGTTCTGTTTATACGTTAAATTTCCTCCAGTTTTACTTTATGGTCTTACCCAGAAAGAAGGTGTGTCTATCACCTCACCTTTGGTCATGATGTATGAAAACTATGTTGAGCTCTGAAATCTGTTTATTTGTATTGCATAGGCCGTAAAGTGAGGATATTGCACTATGCTGAGCCAAGTGCGAGTGTAACGTGGAGGTCCACAGGTGACTGAGTCAGAATGTATTGTGACCAACAGAAGGAAAAGTGAAGGATTTACAAATAAAAGAAATTGTAGAAAAAATTTATTTCCTCATCCTAATCAAGAAATATTGCACTGTTAGTCAGTCAGGCCTGTTGAAATTAAGTTGATGCTTGTGCTATAGTTCATGAGTTGACATTTTTCAGCACCTAGAACCCAAGCACACAATTCACCAGTGATGAGTTATTTTTACATCATACAGACTGCAGCTAACTGCTTCTGTGATTACCAACCCTAAACATCGTGCCAGTTCCTTTTCAGAGAAAACTTGCTGCAGAGGCGAGTTTGGATTTGTTGTCACAAGCACCTACAATGACGCCATGTTTAAGATGTTGTGTGTTTGTGTTGGGGTGTTACGTTTTAGGAGCGAAGATGTAGATAAGCTGTCTGACCCTGGAAAGCAACAACCTCAACCCAAGAGCATATTCGACTTTGAGCCTGACAGGAGCTCCGCTTCAGTGAGTAACAGCCAGGTATGGACCCCCCATGCTGTCACATTTTAAATATAGACTCCGATAAAGCTCTGATTCCAACTCAAAGCCCACATCTAATTCTTCAGTCTTTAAATGGATCTAGAGTTGTTGTTGGCTCTAATAGCTGTAATTGTTTGGCGTTTTCCCAGTGAGGAGCTCATAAACAGATTGGTCACCTTTTCTTGAGGGATTATTGTCTAACTCCTCAGATTACATCTTCTCATGCAATGCAACCTGTAAATACTCCACTTTTCCAGTGTTCAGTCCTACAAGATGAGCTCAGTTATTTTAGCTAGTGAGTTCAACAGATTTTAAAGATAACTTCAGGCAAGAAAAGGCATGATCTGTAGTAGTTATCAGATTTTCTGCAGAGTGGAGTCTTGTAAACATTTTTTAAACATTTTTAATCTACTAATCTCACAGTGTCAGATTGCTGTAATTTAGTGCTGTTTATTCTGCACCATCTCTTTTATTGTATGGGTTTAAGCCCTCTCTCCCTGCGGAGGTGTGGCGGTTCGAAGTTGTTGTTGTTGTTTTTTAACACTGAAACACTGCTCCAGATCTGGTGAACACATTGTAAGTTAGGTCTTGTGAAGAAAAGAAATCTTTGTTTCCACTCCCCCCTGGGAGCTGATGGGTCTTGTGATCTGTATTATGGTGTTAACCTCTTGTGGTGCATAATGGCTCGCAGCATGGGGACTTATTTCATTTTGTCTGTATGAACAATATTGTATCCCCTGGACGGTGCTTAGAAAAGCAGCTCATGGATCATATCAGGTGCTGGGCTGCTTCCGTGCGACATTGTAGACTTGATGACTACAGTATGTCTGGCATTCAGAAAGATGAATTCAGCCAAGGTTTTACAAAAAATGGGACAAGTGGTTTGCGGTTCTCAGTTTCAGTGCCTTTTATGGTCGTGTTTGACAGAACCGGCTACTAAAAGTATGAAGTCTTTATTGACAAGAAGAATGAAAGAAATATTGTTCAGCTAGTAAAAGTAACAAAATGTGTTGGTTTGTAATTTGAAGTCCAAAATATGCTCTGGTAAGTTCTAAATATATTACTTTGATGTCTGCGTTTTGGAATTTGACCTTTTTATTATTGGGTAAAAATGATTTTGATGTTTATTGAATTTATTAGATGTCCACAAATTTGTGCCAAATCAGATAAAGCAGCGTTTTACTAACCAAAGTTTGCATAAAGGACCAGGGTATGCGCTCAGCTTCTGTAAAGTATATTTTAGTTGGGACGTATGCATTTGGGGCTTTTCATTATGTATGTAAGCTGTGTTTTTTAGCTGAAGATAATAGTTTTCCAGCTCTGGTAGGATATTTAACTGCTCCTATTGCCTCTAATGGTGGAGTATATTTTACTTGGTTGAATTTCCCTTGCATGGACCCTGCTTTTGATCATACACACTTGATGTCTGGAGGCTTCCAGTTGAAGGCAGATGTGAACCTTTGCGCTTTCGGGGTGTTTCTGAAAATTATAAGAGATTTCCTGTGAGCTAAATAATAGCTCAAAGGAAAAATAATAGGCTAAATAATAGCTTAGTTATTCTGCGAAGCCCAACAGGACAATAATCTACAAATACATCAAAACTGGTTTCAGAAAAAGTATCTTAAACTTACAGGGTGATTCTAACCTAAATCCCACCAAAACAATTGTGGGCTTTGCTTAAAAACTAATTAAGGAACAACCAATTTAAATAAAGTCTGCCAATTCTACCAAAAATAGTGATATGCAGGCAGGTATAAAATGCATGATAAATTTAAAAACCTGTCTCAAAAGACACCCCAAATGATCATCACAATCAAGCCATAATGATGGGATGTAATTTTCTTACTGTAACATTTTAATGCTAATTTTAGATTAAATACAGCTTTATAAGGTTTATGTCTTAAGGATAATTTATTCTAGTTTAATTTGAATTTTACATAGCTGTTATTTAGGGTTAAATTCCTGTAAAAAGTACTTATGGTACACCATATTGTGGTAGGTTATTATGAGCAAGTTCAACTCCAATCCGAGGCCAAACATCCACTGCAGTGTGGTTTTATTTCCTCTCTAGGTTCATTTGTCCCAGAAGAGACAGCCTGAGAAACCAACATCCCCTTCCATTGAGGTGAGCATCTACAACATAAACTACATGTGGCCTTTCCTAATTTATGCTAAAAATATTTCACTTTTTTTGAGCTTAGAGAGGAAATTACAAGCTACAAATATCAGACTCTGTGGTAGTATTTTATTCTTGCATTCCAACACTATAATTGCTGGGGCTCAGGCCAGTCTGCAGTCTGAGCTGAGCCAGTTCGAAGCTGAGCTGGACTCGGAGATTCAGGGTCTGGAGAGGACACTTTCTCAGAAGAAGCAGCGTCGAGGCCGGGGTGAGGTACTGAGCCCCCCTACTGAATATCTTTGCTACAAACCACTCCCCCACCCGCTTCTCTGTGATTTAGCAAAAATCCCAGCACACCTTCCCTCCCCACATCCCAATGAAAGCTATGTGAACCCTTTGCTTGCAAACTGTGAATATGAACGTTCTTTTTCTCTCTGATCTGTATGACTGCCTGCCTGAACTGCACTCAGACTGATTTGCTTTCTGATTCTTGCTGGCCACTTCTCCACAGCAAATGAAGACCTTTCAGAATCAAACAAAGCCAAAATAAATCTTTTGGTTCAAGTTATTTGGCATTTTCTCTTTTCAATTTCACAGCAACTTGTAGAAAAAATTGTGCTTCGTTTCCTTTTTGGGTAATTGAATCAAAGGAGAACTCACAGACAGCCCAGACAAACCGAGAGCAGGGCTGTTGTTTGTAGCCGAGGAGGATAGGACCCAGGGGATTCCTGTGCTCAGCTGGGAGTGGTCAGCACCTCTACTTTGTCTGAGTTGTTGTGAGATTTCCTCTGAGCTGTGAGAACATACAGAAGGCTGAGAGCCTCTGCAGAGAACAAACTGCGTGTTCACACACTGTTCCCTGTGCTTGCAGGAGGCCACAGGCAGGGATCCACTGGCTCCAAAGGCTGGCACCACCAACCACAGGTTAGTCTAAAGACACCACAGAAATATAATCATTTGATAAAAAATAGGTGAATAATACAAGGAATGTCACATCTGATTTTGTTCAGTGGCAGCTTTAAAGGTTTTTTGGTATGTTTGTGTGAGTTTAGATGCTTATGTTCTGTTCTACAGATGTGATACGCTGTAGTTTCATTCTCTCATGAGATACTGTATGTAAACAAACTTAGATTTGACTAATGTACAACTTTAAAAGTCTCCTTAAAATACCATATTCAAGTCAGAGTCATATTCTGACTTTTACAAAAAGCATCACCTGATTTATTACAGTTTTTCTTTGCATAGTAAATGACACATAGACATTAAACACCAACAATGCTTTGCATTATGGGGTTGAAGCACATAAAGGGTAACAAATGTGTCCCGTTTTGTCCATCTTAATGTTACAATAGTTAATTGTAACATTACCAGTTAGTGGAAAAGTAAACAACATTTTTATGAAATAAGGTAGTGTGAGAAACTGAGTAGAAGCTTGATAAGGAGTAGTTTGAGAAGTGAAATTATTTTTGTTGTTTTCTGGCCAGGCTTTGGATTACACTACGCCACTAGGGCTGCATTGGTAAAAGAATTGAGTGACATGCATCTGAAAAGTGATGGATCTAGACCTTCTTCCTTGGTGTTACTTAATCTAAGTGCTGCATTTAAAACAGTTAATCTTAACAGAAGAATGAGTGGGATTGTCGGGTACTGTGCTAAGCTGGTTCGGATCTTATCTGGCAAACAAGGAACACTTTGTGTCATGTGGAAATTATAAATCTGGGTGAAGAAATTAATTGTGTGGCTCCTTAGAGGTTTAGTGTTTGACCTCTTTTATGGAGCCCCTATGTAAACACCCTAATTCAGAATATGTAGTACTCCAGCATCTCTTGCCATACAGTATGTATGCTGACAACACATAACTTCTTATCTTTAAGTCACTTCATGAACTGGTGTTATTATTAATTTCTACAACCATATAAATGAGCATTTGAAAGACTTTCAGAGAATAAAATAAAGAGACTTCTGTGGAAATAGGACACAGAAAAGCTGGTGCATTTCTTTATTTTCAGGAGTTTACATTACTGCAAGATTGTCTTTTCTGGTCTCCGTAACGTCCTCATCAGCAACAGGACCGTGGATCATATCTTAAATCATTCCACTGGCTCTCTGTCAAAGAATAGATTTTAAAATTCTGCTATTGTTCTCTAAATCACTGGGTCTGATTGCAGGACCAGAACTAAGCATAGCGTAGTGTCTACTCTTCTCAACTCAGAAGCAAACTCCCTAAACAACTGTGATGTGATGTATTGTTGATTCCTTTAAATCAGGACTGAAGACATTTTTTGTTTACTGCAGCTTCTGATCAAAGAATCTGACCAATTAGCTAATTCCCCATTTTAAAGATTTTGTATTAAAATTTGACTCTTAAATCTGTTCAAAATGTTATGATATGTTTGATATATTAAGCATTATTTTAATTAAATCCTAAACTACTACATATTTCCATTCTTATCTTTACTTTTATGTTCTGTAAAGCACCTTCGATTGCCTTGTGCAATAAAGGTACTACAGAAATAAACCTGCCTATCCTTGACTTTATAAGAGGCATAAGATAGGAACATCTGATAGAAAATCCCCCAAATAAATGTTTGCCTCTGTACGTAACTCCCCTCTTCCTAATCTTTGATATTACGTCATTGTCTTCCTGAAGTCCTCCTGCTGTTTCAGGAATCCCAGAACTGCATCTCTACAGAACAACACCGTAACAACTAGCTGGGGATCTGCTAGATAAATATTTATGCTTTTCAAGTAAGTGTTGTAAAGCAGTCATGTTAGCTTTAGCCAGGTTTAATTTCGGTATCTGTTCCTTGACAGAACAGGACAGCATTCCACATTTCCTACCTTGCGTGCGACGCATTCCTGGATGATTCTTGGCTGTTGTTTGCTAAATTGAGCTCATGCGCTGTGCACCTTTTCCATTCCTCAGGGGATTTTTCTTTGGATGTGTAAATGTAAAACATACAGCGTTTTGGATTTTTCTCAGCTGTTGGTGTCCAGCTGCAAACACAACACAGTGATGCACTGCCTCAAACAATGCAAATGAGCTAAAGGAAGAAAAAGAGTCAAGCAAGGTGGACATTTTTGAGGTTATAAGTCAATTCCTATCCCAGAAATACACTGAGTCATTATTCTGATCATGGCTATCATTAGAACTGCAAGGCAATTTTATATGGATAGCACATTTTCAGCAACAAGGAAATTCAAAGTTTGTTACGTGCTTAGAAGAAAAATAACAACAATAAACAAGCAAAAGCGATGACATTGCAGTGGCAAAATAAGACAAACAATGACAGGTTAAGAAACAGACGGTGCTTTACGATGTTCCAGTTATCAGTCAGCTTAAGGCAGCTCTAAACAAATGTGATTTTAACCTCGATTTAAAGAAACTCGGAGTTTCAGCATTTTAGCTGTTTTCTGGAAGTTTGTTCCTGCATAAAATCTAAATGTTGATTATCCATGTTTCATTCTGGGGAAGCAAAGCAAACTTGAACCAGAAGACCTGAGTGGTCTGGGAAGTTGAGACAACAACAGATCTTTAATGTATTTCGGTGCTAAGCCATTCAGTGATTTATATTATATTTTGGAGTCTATTCTCTGAGCTACAAGGAGCCAGTGTAGGGACTTTAGAACTGGGATGATGTGCTCTATCGTCCTGATTTTAGTCAGAATGCCAGCAGCAGCATTCTGGATCAGCTGCATCTGTATTGACTGACTTTTTAGGGACATTAGTCCTTTAATCCTGTGAATGTTCTTCAAGTGTTAGAAGGCCAGCTTTGTAATTGTCTTTATGCATCTTTTTCAACTTCAGGTCCGATTTTTTCCCTTATTCAGGGTATTACAGCCAGCTGCAGACAGATGAGATGCATAGGAAAGTATTTGACTGAGTCCAAATAATTCTGACTCAATGCTTGACAATTCTCAGTGTCAGAACTTTCAAAGCTTATTTAAATTATTGGTAATTTCTATGACAATCCTTTAGTAAAAATACTCTTATTATGCCATCAAAGCACTTATATAACAAAGAATTAAAAGACAAATGTATATAATTATCTAATTGTATTTATTTAAAATGAAACAAAACAGTTATTCCTACTGGTTCTAAGATAGTTTTGTGATCTTAAACATTTACAGATACCCACTAAATTCTGAAGTTGTCTTGTTTTTTTGTGGAGGAAGAACCAAACACAAACAGGAAATAGGCAAAATCATAATGCATGGGGTATTTATACATTTAAATAACAGTCTAATAAAAGGCTTTGGTAGATCGACTTAGAGCTGTTTGTTTATGTAGAAATTATATTAGTGGTTATTTAGGCCAATAACCACTAATAAGTCGTGATTATTTGAAACGATTGTTCATTGTCAGTTTGTAAAAACGATTTCACTACATTTCTCGTTCACAATGCTGTGAACCTTTAGTTTACAAACTCATGACTTTGTGTTTGTTGATACACAAAGAAATACTTTCAAAAAATCAAATTTTTCCTATTTGAAATTGAGAGAAAAGGGTAGTAATCTTCTTTCAGCCAGCTGACCATCAGTGGGAAGCAACATGTGGAGTTTCTATGAACTCTTGTTGGAAGGAATGTTGTGGCAGAAAATTATTGTGGTTTTCATATCGTAACTCTTATAAAGCTCATTGATGTTATCTGTCCCATTCATAGAGAATAATTATGTTTCTGCATTTTGTTGTTACTGTTTGTTAAGATTTATCAAAAAAGACTCAGACTTTCTTCTCTTTTCCAGCAACCTGTTAGCATCTAAGCAACCCATCCAGCATTCTGGTTTCTTACCATCAACTTCTGTTCCTGCTCATGGTAAAAAAAATAAAAATAAAAACATGTATTTAAACCTATTTTTCCTCAGAGACATACATGAGAAAAGAGGTGGATTTCAAGAACAATAATGCATTGTTAAGTTGTTGGGCTTTTCCTCTCTTGTGAATGACTGGCCTTTTATTGACATATTTAGAAACCAGACCATTCATCCAGTAAATTTGATGAAAGCTTCAAGTAATCTAATATATCCTGATGGTCTCATGGTTCTACTTTGTTTCTCATGTTCTGTTCTTGACATTGCTTTCATGAGAAGACGATAGTGAGGTTGTGGAAAGTCTTAGGAGTTTTTTTTCCTTTTAGAAACAGCTGTTAATGGGTGGGGAGGAAGCTCACACAAATAGGAAGTGAAACTCAGAAGACCTGATTAAAGATTAGCAT
Source organism: Brachyrhaphis roseni (assembly GCA_903066815.1). Taxonomy (NCBI): domain Eukaryota; kingdom Metazoa; phylum Chordata; class Actinopteri; order Cyprinodontiformes; family Poeciliidae; genus Brachyrhaphis; species Brachyrhaphis roseni. The sequence continues at coordinate 29,876 of CAEFZY010041650.1, forward strand.
TATCAAGGATTTTTTTTTTTTCCTGGGAAGTTCAAGTATCCTTTTGAACGTTAGCCTTTGTTAAGGCTGCAGTGGCCTTTAGACAGCAGAGCATTTAAAAATAAGCAAGTCTAACAAACCAGCACACATATTCTCTGATACCTTTATGCCTGTTTGTGTTTCCCAGTAGGACGTCTCTCCTCTGCAAATGAAAGTATGGAGCCTTCATCAAAAAAAGAGGAGAAAAAGGTGTGTTTTTATTATCCTCTATTGATCTAAAAAGTCTGAATTGTCAAAGCCAGTGCAACATTTTAAATGCTAACATGGTAAATGCAAGTCTTTTAACAGATTTCTTTTTGCATTTGTAGATGAAAGCGGCAAGAGTTAAGTTTGATTTCCAGGCTCAATCACCCAGGTAAAATATGTATCTAGATAAATCAGAGTAAACTTCTCCTTTCAATGTGATCACTTAAATTGTACATGTAAACTTAGGGGTCACATTTGCGGTCTAAATTTTTTTCACAATACCAATTTGTAATAATTGCTCAACCTTTTGTGTTGCGTTTCATAAAGTGACCTTCTTCTTGTGTTGTGCTGTGTTCAGGGAGCTCACACTGCAGAAAGGCGACATTGTTTACATCCACAGGCAGGTAGATGACAATTGGTTTGAAGGGGAGCATCATGGGAGAGCTGGCATTTTCCCAACTTCTTATGTGGAGGTGAATTTCTGCCTACTGTCTTTTACTTTTCTGATAAACTCAAAGGGTGTTGCACATGTATTTTATGTGATGTGAAGGAAGTTTCCTTGTGTCAACAGCCTTTTACTACAGGCAAATGCACGTCCTGGGGACCACATCGCTAGGTTTACACATGCATGCCAAATCTTTCAGATCACAATATTTAAAGCACAAAAATAAATAAGACTCTGCATATTATTCCCTCAACTTTACGAATACACATTATATTGTGTTGATCCATCACATGAAATACCAATAAGGCACGCTAAAGTTTAACAAAATGTGAAAAAACTTTAAGGGATATATGAATACTTTTGTAAAGTAATGTAATTGTAAATTTTATACATCAGCAATAACTCTGTCTTTTATTTTAGGTTCTGCCTCCCACAGAGAAGCCGACACCAATCAAGTCTCCTACTCTCCAGGTGTTGGAGTACGGAGAAGCTCTAGCTCTATATAACTTCAATGCTGACCTTCCTGTTGAGCTTTCCTTTCGCAAAGTGAGTGGCTCACCTTGACAATTTTCATTACTGTAGAAAAAAGACGTCAAAACAAAAGACTTTAAAGTAGGACTAGGCAGACTGACAGTTGTGCTGTTCAAATATTTGAACAAATATTTGGAATTTATAAATATGAAAAACACTTTTTAAAGACTTTTGGAAGAGCTTGTTAGCTTTGTATCCCAAAAAATGAATAATCAGCTACCTTGACTTTGCAATAAGATCCACCCATCTGCACTGCTCAAACTCATTATAAGGTCAGGTGTTTGTTTAATCCATGACAAAGTGGGGGGGATCATAACTACTTGTTGTGATTGCACTGGGCCAGTCTTTTTCTTGGCAGAGACCCAGAAGCAATTTGGACTTGAGCTAAATGACTCCCTGACAAGCTCCTTTTTTATGCTTATAAGGTATGTCAGTATTCTTGTTAAAAATCCCATCAAAACTTATCTTAATAACAGAATCAGTTGTACTTTCTGCCTTATACGGTAAACTGTACTCACAGAGGAGAAAAATGCTGAGATGAAATTTGAGCATAAAGGCCTGTGGGGGTTACAGTCAAAATATTGAAGTAAATAATGGGTAGATGTGATGGGAAATGAAGTAAATAAGTTTTTAAAAATAAAATTCTGTATGATAGCAGATCAAATATTCTGCTGGAAATTCCAGATAAAATATACACATATATTTGATCAGATATGTAAAATACATGATCAAGTTATGAAGATTGAGTAATGCTTTATTTTTGTAGAAGCAATTGTTGCTGCCAATAAATTTAGGAAAGTTAATCAACAAATTGTCAAATAATTTTAAGTCAATTCTAGAGTGAGACAGATTGCTCACAAGGGAAAATATTTAACCCAGTTGCCAGTTCAAATTCAATCAAATCTCAGACCAAGATCAGAGAAACTGCATAGTAAATAAATAAATAAGACCAAAAAGCACAATAATGAGGAACTCTACATGCTTCAAAATATTAAAAGTACTTGTATTCATATTTTAACTGCCTGTTTATTTTTATTGTATTATTTTACCTTTATTGACATTATGTCACTTAATTTTAATAGATTTTGTTTCTTCTATGTACTTTAGATTTTACTAAATAAACTTATCTTACTTTACTTACTTAAATATAAAATCTCAATACAAAACAATTTTAAAAAAGCAGCATATCCTTGTTTCTTTGGATGGGTTTACAGCAGAGAACTCATTAAGCAGAAAACAACACTTTAAGTTCTGCATCCCAGAATGACCAAAACATTATATATGAAGTAACATTTCCTAATTTTGTTTCCTTTTCCCGGCAGGGCGAAGTGATCTGCATAACCAGGCAAGTTGACGATAAGTGGTTGGAGGGCAGGATCTCTGGAACGAACCGTAGCGGCATCTTCCCGGCCAGTTACGTCCAGGTCAACAAGATGCCCCGCACCAAATACTCCACGGATGACTTCTCAGCGGGCCCCATGTCTCCTGGACCGCAGAGTCCGGGGCGTCCGCTCCACTCCCCGTCCCCGCGGTCACCACTGATTCCCTTCACGCCACCTTCCCTCAGCCCCACACTTGAGCACTCCCCTCTGAAACCATCGTCACCTGTCTCGTATGGCGGCCCGGGCTCACAGTCACGCTCCCCCAACCAGACACTGTCACACCATCGACTTCCCCCCGGGGCCCCTTGTACTGCTTCTCCCACCAACCAGAACAGCAACCTGGTTGCAGCACACTCCACATTTAGAGCTGTTTCACCTTCTTCTCAGTCTTCAGCGTCCGTGCACAGAACGGCAGCTCCTTCAGTGAGCACTCCCAGATACACTGGTCCCTCACAGGTCTGCTCTCACCACCGCCCTCAAACATCACAGCATGCCCACACTTGTGTTCTCCTTGTTTGTGTCGATACAGCAATATTTATGATGTCACTTTAACTGATGTGAAAATTGTTTCCCCCCCCAGGGTGCAATACCAAGCCTTTATGCTCCCTTGAATGCGCATGTCAACTCACAGAGCAATCCTGGTTCAATAGTGGGGCAACGTAAACCGTACGTTTGTTTTTTAGCTTTGCTGCAGAACAGATGGATTATGTGAAACCATTTGCATTAATTTGTTTCTCTTTTGAACCGTAGGTATAAAGCTGTTTACAACTACAAACCCCAGAATGCAGATGAGCTGGAGCTCAGAGAAGGGGACATTGTGCAAGTGATGGAAAAATGTGATGACGGCTGGTTTGTAGGTAACGGACTTTCTGTTTTTATCATCACTTTAAATGAGGCAAGTCTTACTGTGAGCTAACTAACCCATGAGAACCCAGGCACACTTGTCCCTAAAAATATGCAGAATATAATGTACATAGATCAGACCAAATGAAGCACAAATATCAATTTTCTGGAGAAAAAGAGAAAGATCTCAATTGCACCACCTAGTGTCCGAGTTCTATAATGACACATTTGTTTCATCGAGAGTCTCTTAGATTCTTTTGCTCTGTTTTAAAAGGCTAAATTCCAGAATAAAGATTGCGAAAACTTTTCCTTGTATATATTTTTTATAAATTGTGCACAAAATAGTCTAATCTTCAACTAAAGATACTAAAGACTACACTTTAAATTGTACTTATTTTACCCCTTGCTTAAAAAAGCAGTCGCAGTTGCTGACTAAGCTGCTGTCCATTTTATGTCATGAAATCATGAGTTTACGCAATGCTCCGGGAATCTAGAGAACATTTCCAGAGCCCTGAAGTTGCATGTTACATAACATGTCGCTGTGGATCCTCATCATTAGCAGTTCTTGAAATATGTCATCTGGCTCTTTACCCAGGGCAGCCAGGGGGTTATTATTTGATTGTCTCTTATACCTGTAATAGTTTTGATTGCCTGGTTGACATGTTCAGTTAGTGTTGAATGGATTAAGCACTAAAATATGACCATTTTCTTCCTGTGCAGCCTAATGATGATGAAGTTGCTATCTAATTTAGCACTGAATTCAAGGGCTGTCTCACGATTCCAGACTGCTTTGGATCAGTTCTAGTTTATAATCTAGAATGTGAATCATATCTGAACTCGTTTATTCTACCCTGAACACAGCCTTTTGAAGCACAATGTAAGATTTGTACATTCATTCATATGTGAAAATGCTAAAAAGAGAAATTTTATGACCAAAAAAGCCATTTTATATATTGTAGACAGCATAAACTTCATCAGAAATACTCCATCTGATTAAAGATATAGAAACATAGTTAGTGAATAGTCTGACCAAAAACAGGAGAGCAATTATTTTTCTTGATTTAACATTTCTTTCTTGAAAATATTTTTTTTCTGAAAAATATTATAAGAATTTTTATTGAACTCAGAAATATATCATCTAGATCACAGGTGTCAAACTCCAGCCCTGGAGGGCCACTGCCCTGCAACTTTTAGATGTGCCTCTGCTGCACCACATCTGAATAGAATAATTAGGTCGTTATCAAGGCTCTGGAGAACTTATCTACACAATAAGGAGGTAATTAAGCCATTTCATTCCAGCGTTTTGTACCTGTGGCACATCTAAAAACTGCAGGACACTGGCCCTTGAGGACTGGAGTTTGACACTCCTTATCTAGATGAATCAATACCTACAGACAGTGGAGAGTTATCTTTATGAAGCGCAGAAGAGCAGGGATGTCCATGTTCATGCATCCTTATGGCAACATTATTTACTAATCAGTAGGCATTTGTCTGCAGAATCATTGCTATATTTTCAATTACATTTCACACTTTTTACCAGTGTCAATTTGAAAGTAGTAACTTTAAAACAACATGACAGAACATTGAACAACAAAAGTGAAGCGCTTTTATGTGAGAGCCCCCTCTCCTGGACATAACGAAACATTACATGTTTCTTTGTTACAAATTTCTAATGTATCAACAACCCTTCTTTGTTTCTGTGTTGTGACCTTGTGTATGCACTGTACTGTCTGCAGGTACGTCAGAACGGACTCATACTTTTGGGACTTTTCCTGGGAATTACGTGACACCAGTCTGACTTCCTCACTCTCTGCTTGCCAATATTCAGTGGGACGGATGAGCAGAGCTAATGAACATTTCCTTGTCCCATTTACTGCTTATGTTTTGTGGAGTTTGCATGTGCACTCTGTTTTCCAGAAGAGAAGGGAGGGACACCGTGTGATTTCTCTCCTCACTGTCCTGCATGTGTGAGCACATATTGAATGCGAGGGTGTGTTGCACAGTGATTTCAGGAGCGTTTTTATACACTTTAGAGCAACACTGATGTGACTGATTCTTATGCACAAAACGAACATTTTAGTTTCCTTATTCCACAACTTTTTGCAGCTGCAGAAAATTTGCATTCCTTCCCACTGAACAGCACTATTCCCTCCGAGGTCCTTAAACAGCACACTGCTGCACTCAGCCTTTTGTCACCACAGTGCCTACACAAACCACAACTGGGATGTAAAAACAAAGATAGAGAGTTTTGAAGCATTTTCCTGAGTTATTAATATTTCTTTCACATATTTTCCCCCAGATTTTCTTTCAGATGTCTGAAATAACTGAAGCAGTTTTTGAAGAAACATCACAATCGACTTTAGGACAGCAAGGGCTTTGACATACCGTCATCTGTTTACTGCCCGTGAATGAATCACACCAAGTCTATGGTGTAATTCATGCACTAGTTTATTTGATTACAGCAAAGTGCTAGGCTGTTCTTTTCTGCCTGATAGTGAAAAGTAAAGACCTCCATCATATTCTCTGCTTTCAAAAAATTTTTCATGTATGCTACAGCTGCAGCTGTGTTTAAGAGGTTGGATCAGGAATGCTCTGATGGTTAAATTATCCTTTGAAGTGCTAAATTTAATGCTGTATATGTGATGTGCCAAAAGTAGCTGAGGACGACATGCGTCTGTTCAAATGTCCATGAAACATTCCCAGCTCACTCTCTATGTTTGCAACAACTGCTTTTGTGATATTTTTCTTTGATGTTTTTACATTGTTATTTGAAAGCAGTATTCAAGAAAGTCATCTGTTTTTGGTTCAAGTGTAACTTGATAAGTTAATAAGACTTTGTCTAAAAAAAGACTCATCTTTAAGTGAAAGTTTCACCTTAAAAAATGATTTTCATTTACTAGCCACATGAGATGATTGTACAGATTGTAACAGTTTGTAAAACTGAAAGGATAATATATATTTGCTTAAAAGGAACAGTGTATTTCATATCTATGGTACGCAATTTATATTAAAGTTGATTAAATATCACAGTGATAAAAAGCGACTGGTATTCGGTTATTCATTTTGTTGTATGTTTCGATAATATCGTTGATCGTTTGTTATAGACAGAAGATCAATGAAAGTTCAAAGCTGCTTTCTTATTCTTTATTCTTGGACAATAAAATTTTGATTTAAATCAAAATAAAACTGCATCAGAAGTTCGTGGAGCAACACATTTACTTAGAAAAGCATACAAACAATTTTGTAGATTAAATACATTTCAAGGTAATGCTGTCGTTTTATGAAAATCATTCAGCTGTCGGATTTTTATTGGTTTCCTCTGTGATTCACTCTAAGATTACATAACATGATTCATGTAGATTATAGAAACATTACAAGATTGTGCAATTTAAGGTCACAGGTTTGAATAGGTTTGGCTGTGGAGTGATCACACAGCCCAACCATGAATCAACATTAAGGCACCTTTGATCAAGGTGACATTAGTGCTTTTATTTGCAATGACCTTTAAATCACCAACATGGGAGTGTCTGATTATTTCAAGTCTTCTTATTTCACATTCTAAACTCAGCTTTCTAATGTCCGTCATAGAGCTGCTCAAACTCATCAATTAACCTGTCTCCTGTTGCACGTCCCACTTTTCGTCAGTAGGAGGCGCGTGAACACAAAGCGCAGTTGGTTTTGGATCAATAGCTCAATTATCTGCTGCTCCCCCTTCCACCCTGCCTTGTGCTCTGCTGTAAGACACGCCCCCTGACTTTCAGCTTGTGTCAACCTTTTTTATTTTGGTAACGGCACATGGCATCGCGAGCTTATCCTGGTTATACCACAGTGCGCGCGCTCACAGCTGGCATTCTCGCGTGCCTTCTAAACCTTCCACACGACTGGCTGAGAAGCAGCAGCGGCTTTCCGGTGTTTTAAAAACTTCCCTTATTCTCTCTTTTTTTAAAAAAAAAAAAATAATAATAACTATTTTGGTGACAGTGTCTGCCAGACTGCAGCAGCTAACCGTGCTGACTCCTGGCTGTAGAAGGTTTTTTGTTGCTCAGAAATAACATTTCACAGGTAGAGGAGAAGACAGATTTAATTGCACCGCATTTAACTTGGTAAGTAGCTCCGCTATTCCCATCTACATATATTTTGTTTGACACAGCTCACTTGTGGGAGTTCACATTACAGCGTACAACTGTGTATAACAAGTAGCGTGGGTTTAATTTAATGATAAACAGGATACCTAGATTTATAGTCGGTTTGAAGCCTTCGGGGCTTATAAAAGTTAGGATTTACAATTGTGGCTTCACAATAAGTGAGACGATCATTTGTACTGAAGTAATAAATGACAAAAATGTGTTTTTTTTAATTAATTTTACAAAATTATTTCTACATCTGATTTAAAACATTGAAGGTTGACAAAAGAGCTACACAATTTGGTTAAACAAGCAATAGAATTAAAACAAAAAATAAAACTAAGTACTCAAACTATGATCTCTAAACAAGTCAACAGTATTTATTTCTTTTTTAAATAAAAATAATTTGATAAAGACTATTCACATTCTTTGATGGGTATATGAGGATAGTCTTTTGAAGTCTATCATTTTTAGTGGGTCTCCCTCTAACAAGCAAAACATTTACCTTGAAAAGTCTCATAGTCCTTGAAATGTCTCTAATGGCCTCAGCATACGATCTTGAACTCAAGAGGCTTTACCCAAAATGTTCACTCCTCCACTCACTTTTGTCACCATACTCTTGATCTTGTGCTGACATATGGTAGCTCCCAACTCTGTCTTGTCTGACCATTTACCGTTGTGTTTGATCTGACATAATGCCTGCCGACCCATGAGCAAGTTTCATTGGACTACTCATAGCTACTTAAGGTATTGTGCAGGTCAAAGGGCAGGTAAATATGAACATTAAATTGACACTTTCATGGTGCACTAAGCATTGCATCAAAAGGAAAACAGCTGATTGAGCAAAGTGCTCTCAAAGGTGTGTGTTGGTGTAGGGGAGGTCATGTAAATATGATGTGGGCAGATGTTTTAAAACTTTATAAGTCCACAATTGTACTTGCAAATCAACGAGAAAAAAAGGAAGGTCATCTGTGGTGAGATTTTAAGAAACTGACATGTGTTTATGCCTTTCCTGTTTCTGTTTAGAAGGTTTTTTTCATTAGGTATTCAGTTTGATTTGTGATTGAACTGAACCAGGTGCAAACCTCTGAAGCTCTCAGACACATTACATCAGTCCAGCAGCTGTTTCTGTTACCCTCCTAACCTTTAAAGTTGCCTGTTGAGCGGTAATGATGTGCTTTCATGCTTCATTTTTGAAAAGTCAGCCTTTCAATGCTGCATTTCTTCCCGATTTTTTTCGTTAAATGTCTGGATAGGCATGCCCCTCTCCTGCTGCTCTTCACAGAAGGTCTTTAGAAATAACTGGACCTGACTGCGAGCTCAGCAGATGGAAAACTACTTGAGGGGTTTCAGAGCACAGTCCTGAACAGTCACAGTAATTCAGTCTTGTTCTCAATACTCCTGTGATTGCAATTTGAACATGTTTTCCATTGTGTCTGGCAGTCTATCATCTCCATGTTTTACCTACCCTCCTCTTACTCTTTGTGTTGGTTTTACTGACAATTTGGTGCTACGCTTGCTAGATGAAAACTGGTTAGTCATCCAAAACCAAAGGCTGTTGCACTATAATTTTGGGTAGAAACAAACAGAGGCTTTTCAAGAAAACAAGTAGAAGTTGATGAAAAGATGTCTTTTTGTTTTTCAGTTGTGGTCCCCTAAAGCGAAGTAAATATTTGAAGATGTTTGTAGATGAGCATTTTCTTGTGCTGTGTTCCATAACACATATGCAGCAAAAGTAAGGTCTGCATGTTTCTTGTCAGCAGGAAGTCTGTGTTTTAGTTTCAGCAGACGGGTTTTGACTCTTGCTTTCATTTCAAGTTTTGTGCAAAGTTTCAGAGTCAAGCTTAACACAAAAAAATGAAAAACGAATGCTCAGCGAACATTGGCAATGACTCTGGAAACATAAAGTTGCAGCTGTGTATTTTGAGGGTGCAGTGAAATGAACAAAGTTCTTCTTACTAAAAAGGCAGCAGTGCATGTGGAGGATGTGGTGAGCTGCTCCAATTATGAAACAGTCAAGGCTGTTGTCTGATTTCCTTAGCAAGAACAGTGGTATCAAGATCTTCAAATGCGATACAAGTAAAAATCATCTTTTTGTCTTTATCAAGTACTGCTTCAAAAGTCTCACTCCAGTCCACTGTTGCGGTGCTTCATGTAATGCTTTTATAGACCAGACTGCTAAAGATGAGTCTCCACCCTTGAAGTTTTCTCCCTCGAAAAGGGAGTAACCCACAAAAATTACAGGTATGTTTCAGCTTATTATTAATGTGCTGACACATAAGCAATTAAACATGGCGACATTAAACACAAAGGATAATGAACATACACCCCTTTCTGACATCACAAACCTTGTTGTTGCTTGATGTTTTCTCATCTCCTTGGGGACTGCAGCTATATCTGACCAAATGGGTGTGATTTGGTGAATATACGGGAAGTTTTTTCCCCCTCTTCTCTGCCCAGGGAGAGGCTTTGCTGCTGCATTCCTCTCCTTTTTGTTCACAGGGTGTGAGTTCAGGTATAGTTGGTTGAGCTGTCGGTGCGGTGCACACCACCCAAGTTAGAGTCGGCAAGTGATGTCATTGCTAACGTGGGTTGTGGAAGGTTCACACTTTGTGGAAGGGTCACACTTTGTGAAAGGCAAACAGAGAGAGAGCCTAAAAAAATGTCTGTGATTCATGTTGGGAATATTTCCCCTGAAGCTACAGTGGTTCATCTACATGTTACTCCACAACAGAGCTCTAAGTTACATTTATCTCCTTTCTTCATCTGATGCTATTTCAGTTTTGGGAAGCCAGTTAAGTATATTTTCACCCAAACTTTAAAGGGATAGGTCGAGATTATTTTTAAGTGAGGCTTAGCTAAAAGTATGTAGTCGATAACATCTTGGGTATCTTTATTTAGTATAAGTCCAAATTCATTGGTCCTGGAGGCTGAAGCTATTGGCTAGTTAATATCTTCCTTTAAATTGCTATAAAATTTTGCTTCCCTTTTTATAATAGTTACTTTCATCATGCAAGATACCTGTTTATAAGCATTGTGACAATACTGTGACAATAACTTTTATAAGATGCTAATGTTAGCATCTGATCCAGAGCTTGATATTGGCACTAAACTTTACTGTTAATAAAAATACGATTTTTATTTTTCTGAAGAAATTTCTCATTTATCTATTATAATGTACAATCTCCTTGGCTTGATGTTGTGTGACTGGGTAATGTCCTACCTGCTGTGAATGACTCTCTTGGTATTTTGTTTTGCATAAATCGAGATTAGTTGGTCAATTAAATAATTTCATAATCCCAGAGTGAAAGTAAGTAGAAGATGAAGATAACAGCTAGCTAGTAGTTGGATCAAACCAGATTTCTACTGTCTTACAACAACAACAAACTCCATAAACTCCAGGTGGCCAGGAGTTTTATTGATCTAATTAACATTTTATCAGAGTACAAAAGTTCCAGTTAAGCGCATTTGGAAGCAACTTATTTTTCCAAATTTCATTCCTGTTTAAAAATTAGGTGCTAATCTAGCAAGTTGGCATTGTTAAATGCAATGATTTTAATTGTTTCCCGTGATGTTTACTATTATATTAATGGTCTGACTTCTTGCAATAATTCTCTGCTTAAACTCATTCTTTCCACACAAATGTACCTGTAAACATCAGGAATGGTTGCCATGCTGATTTGGTGCCATGCTAAACAAAGTTACTGACTCACCGAAGGCTAGTCATTTTACCTCACTCCAGTCAGCTACATGCACAGTTTCAGTTTTTCAGTTTTCAGACTTGTGCGCACAGGCATCAATTATTCAGCTTGAATAACCCATAAGTACAGGGGTTAAATGCCAGATATTATATGTCTGCGTGGTAATGGTTGCTTGCACCTTTTGTTACAAGAAAAAGATATCTACTGTCAATGTGCTTCGGTCTATGGAGATTTTAATTTTCTTCATTTCAAAGTACATATTGCTTCACATAATATCTGTTTATTTCTTACAAATTATTTTATTAAATGTGGGACACAAAAGTGTTTTTTTGGGGGGTTTTTTAGGCTGAACTGTCAAGATTTTCTGCTTATTATAGTGGTGAGTATTGAGTTGAATGCATTGCTGTCTTGTTATATCGTCTTTCTGTTTGTGCCTGTAGGGTTAAACTCTTAGACATGCGAAGTGCCAAAGAGTCTTTAACATATTGCGTATGAACATGACATGCTTGAACTTTACCCAAAGAAGAAGAATGTCCCTGTGAAAATGAACAGACTGAAAAAAGACAGACAAAGTAAAGCATTCATTTCTAATCTTACTAGTAAAAAATGTCAGTTCCTATCTTGAAACTTAATTTTATTTTCTACAGAATGAGAATCGGCTTTATTGGCCAGTATTGTGTGATCAAACAAGGAATCTGACTTCAGATTCTGTTGATGTGAGATTGTACACAACTTGTGGAGACCACCTCCACAGCAATGATGCATGGAGGTGGTAGTATCATGATTTTAGATGCTTTGCTGCAGCAGTAAAACAGGGGCCTAGTTAAAACCTAGAACTTGGACTCATTGGTATCCTTTGTATGAAATAACATCCTGTAGAAGACTATTAGGGTGTACGGTGTCCCAACTTATTCCTTTGCTAAAAGTCATGTTGTTTTTTTTCAGTAATACATTATTGAAGAATGTGATTCAAAGTGTAAACTCGTTTCAGTGCTATGTCTCGTTGTGTGTCAAATGTCACACATTAATTTGTTGGCAAGCAGATTCTCAGTAAAGTCATCAGAAGTGGTTTTCTACAGCTTAAAGCGATTTCTCATCAGGATGGTGTCCTGCTTTACAGCCGATGCAGAACCAGACAAAATTATCTAATTAATTAATCCTCCACATTAATTATGTGAATGAGTCCTTTACTACTTTTTGTGGCAACAAGAAGGGAGCAAAACATTTTTTGTGTGCTGGCAACTGCTAGACAGCGACTGTGGGAAAGGAAAGCTTTCTCAAACAGCTTTCACTTTGTAATCTCACCAGTTGTACATCATACATAACTTGACTACTGATTCTTACTGCCGCTGTATTTTTCTCTAGCCTCTTCTCCAGCCTCTGAGCCCAGCCACAGCTGTCACCCTCTTTTATTTGTGTGATGCCAGCAGTAAGGACTCACAAAATTGGCAGGGTGCTGGGGTGGTTCTGGTCACTTTATAGGAACGGCTGCAGACACTCCTACAGCTAAAAGACTCCCCTGGAGGCTGGGAAAGTTTGGGGCGGTTGATCCCTGTCATTAGCACTACTGTGCCTATTTTTGCAGGCCACAGTAATTAAGAGACCCTAATGATGGTGAGCCCAGTAACCCTGTTAATTGGCCCAGACTTTTAATGAGAAACTAGGTATGCGCCGTTTGTCCTAAACACTTGTGGAATGTGCAGACAATGAAATGGGCGCTGGGGGCGGGAAGGGAGGAGTGCGACTGCTGTCCTAGAACTACTCAAGCCTTCAATCTTTTTCTAATCTTCATATTTTATGTTTCCTTTCTGCTATAAGTTGACTTGTATCAGTTTTAGTCTCCATATTAGCTCTGGATGCTAATAGCATTGGGGGACGTGTTGGTCACATTTCCCAGTTCATTTTCACGATTCTGCAGTTATAAAACTTTAATTAAACTGTTTAGCATGTGACATCTGTTGATTTCTAATGTGGAGAGGGAAGAAACGCCATCAGTGACTTGGATCTCCAATCGATTTGTTTTGCCATTATAAAATTATTGCTGGAACTTTTATTACTTTTTAAGTCATTTACATTCAGTAGTATAAAACTGACATATCTTTAAGCACAGTAGTTTGAGAATGACTTTACAACCATATTATCTGTTAGTTGATAGCTGATAAAGCCACACATTATAACCTAAATATGTGAGAAAACCACTTGGATAGTAAAGGTGATCTACTTTTATTCCTACATTCTGTTCATTTAATCATTTTTTTAAATAAATTTAAACTAAGAGGTTCCTGCTGTAATGTTATAGAATTAATTGTTTTCTTTAGGTTGTCTATTTATTTGGATAAAAAATTGGATATCAGGTGATTTTTTTTTTTTTTTTTTTTTTGCTTTCAGTAGAGTGTATATAATAAAATGACTTGCAGGATCATCTACATATCCATCTACACATTTGCTTTTTTTTTTATCCATCACAGTCACAACAGCTCTGTATGTATGTTTATTGTTCAAATGTGTGTATGTACCTGCAGTACTTATCCCATCATCACATAGTATTGCTACAAATATGTTTGTGTAGGCAGATGAATAACAGGCAAACTTCATACACAGCAATTAACAGGGTAAGCTGACGGTCTAATTACAGGTTATAGCTAAGTCAAAGAGCAGCAGTTCGAGCTCATTTGGGATAAAGAAATCTTGAATTTTATATAAATGTGTGTCAACAAGGCTCGATTTGCACAAACTAACAGCTTGTAAGGAATGTGTCCTTTACCCTTAGCCATTAAATGCTTAGACGTCCTGTAAAGGATATCGATGCTGTAGTTTCTTATCTAATTACCCTTTTGTACCTTGCTGACATCATCTTTATAATGTTGTCAGAGAACATGGGAATAAATGGGGGGGAGGAATAATTTCCATGAAACAAACAAGCCTAACATTTTGCTAATATTGTCTTGTACAACCTGTTGAAAGATTTCTGATGCTCACAGGGAGCGTGACTGCCAAAAATGATTCTGTCCAATTCACCAATCAGCATTTCAACATGCATTTTTTTTTTAAAATCGGTTTTCAGTATTTGAAACTCTGCATCTGAAAAACCTTTTTTTTTCATCTGTTTTTATTTAGTGTTACTTCTGCTTTATAAATTGAATCAGATTATGCATAGCCAAATCTCTGGATGCTTCACAAAGCACAATAGTGCTGACCCTTTAACAAAAAAAAAGGTATTTATTTTTTTTTATTATTTGTGCAAAATGGATAAATTGAAACAGAAGGTAATAATTAAACTGTAGGTTTGTGTGCCTGTGCTATGTTGGGCTGACGTTGGTACTTAGCACACTTTTGGGTCTTGGTTTCACCTTCGTTTACCAAATACTAGCTTGGGAAAATCTCTGCATTATTTTTCAGCTTCAAAAACAATTAGCCTCTGTGGCTAATTGTTAGCAAGTTCATTTAGCCACATGAAAAATGTAGACACAGTGTGAATTCAGTATTAATTTAAGAAAAAAAAAACCTATGTGGTTCAAATTTAACCAAATTTTATTTTATTTCAAGCTTCATCAAAAAACTTTGAGGATAAATTATGCAGACTTGAATAGTAAGGGAAATGAATGCTAACATATGATGTATTCCCTTTTAAGCGCTGGAATTTCTAACATTACTGTAAGCAATAGATTTCAATAGAATAGAATATTACAGAATCTGTAAAGGATCATGCAAATCCTGACCATTGAAATTGTTAAACAAATTGCTTTTGTTTCTGTAATGTGAGTGTTTCATGTCTTAAAGCGCTACCATATGTCAAATATGCCAGATCCTTATACACTGCTGTATATTAGATAAACACACATTATGTGTAAATGGGTGCAGTCAGCCCTGATAAAATGTTTTGCTTCTTGTTCACTCTGTCTGGAAGATTTTGTGTATTTATTTTCGTTGTCTAGAAGAAGCAGTTGGATTTAATGAGTCTTTGGCTCTGCAGGCTCTTGAGCAATTTTAGTCATATGTCTTTGGTTTGAGATTCTTCCCATTCCTATTTGATGTGGTTGCACAATCCATGTCAAGGGGACTTAAGCCAGTCAACATGAAGATGAAAGGAAGCTCATTGAAATGTTGACTGTCTTCACAATTTTATCTAATGCTAAGTCTGGCTGAAAGAAATGTGCAACTGATGAAAGCGTTGAGCTGTACATAAGCTGCGGTTTGGCACATCACTTGCAGCTAATGTCATGTTTACAGTCTCCTTGTTTGTTTTTTTTGTTATTTTTCAGGGTTGGACTTAAGCCTGTGTTCATCTGATCATTCAATGGCACTAACACTGAACTTGATCGGCCCCTCTCCATGGGGCTTCAGAATATATGGAGGAAGGGACTTCAAGAAGGCCATTACCGTATCAAAGGTACTTATTCATTTTACTCAAACTTATCTTAGGTAAAAGACTGTATCCTCTGTTTTCTCACAAAATACACATTGTAATGGTATGTCATAGAAAGCAAACTTCCTCTTTTCATCTCTCTTCTTGTCTTTGTTTATGTCTGTACTGTGTCATGCCCATTTCCTTGTCTACTGGATGTGTTAGAATAAAGTGGATGTGGAGTGTATTGGAAGGAAGCCACTGATTACAGTTGCAGTGGAAGTTGAGGTGGGAGGTGAAGGATGCCTGGTCTGAACAGGCCAATGTTTGGGGATCAGATTCTGTTCACCGCTTGTGCATCAACAGGTGCATCCATTGCACCTTAAATGAACCATTTTCATGTTTTTTACTCAAGATACATTCCAGTTCATACAAAAGGTGCAACATTAAAAGCAGAAGCAGTAATCATGTGGAGTGAAATAAACACAATCCGGAAACCTTGCTCAGACTTGACTTCTGCATAACCGAGGCACCCTGACTTGCTCGCTGCACATCCTGGTCCTTCACAACAGTTTATTTTTTTCCTTTGGCAGCAACACCCTTCTTCAGTAGTTCCTGATACCATTGAGGATATATTATGCCTCAATGACCTGAAGTGTAAAGCACATTTAGTATTTGGCCCTAATACTTAATGGCAAATGCCAAAAGAAAATGCCTGCACTTGTAAATAATGGGGTTGTCAGAAATTGTTTTGAAAAACTGTCATGGGAAATACTTGGGCTTTTCAACAGGATTGGTTATGTAGCGATATGTTTGGAGAAGTTTAAGCTTTTGGCAATGGCTCAATGTTGACAGGCCTGACTTCTTTATTCTGTTGACCTGAAAGATGGCTTACCTCTGTTTGTCTTGGAGTCTAAACTTTGTAGAAGAAGCTCTAGCTGATCTTTGTTTTTGTGAAATCAGGCTTGCTCTGATCAGAGAAGACATGCACTGTTGTAGGTCACCACAGCAACTCCTGTTTGCCTCCAAGTAGGCCTACTGACATTGCACCTCTGGCCTCATACTTCTCTACGCTGAATGGCGAACTGGATGCTGAATGGCCTTCTGTTTGAACTCATTTTCATTGCTCCAATTTTCCTGCTTTTTACTCATGTTTAAAGTTTTCTTTACTCCTTTGCCTGGTTTTTAACTTGTCAGTAAAACACAGACAAATATCAACCTTATGTTTAAAGCCTTATTATTGTATTTTTTTCCTATGTGTGTTTGCTGATTTTACAGTGCCTTACAAAAGTATTGCTACCCCATATTGGAACCACAAACTTCAATGTATCTATTTGGATCTTACATAATCAATTAAACAAAGCTAAACTGCTCTTAACTCTTAGGTGGATTGTATATAAAATCCTGTGCATCATTGTTTTTGTTTGCATTTGTAATTAGGGCTTTACTGCAGTCCATGCAGTATCAATGTGCATATTGAATTTCCCTCACTGTGGGACAATAAATTATATTTCTGTTCTATTCAATTGCATTCAGGGATATTGCTAGAATGATGGATGAGGCAGCCCTGTTGGTACCTAACAAAATAGCGAAAAGTTAAAAAAATGGTTTGAAGACTCTTCCCTGGGATTGTAAAAGGGGAGTAACTGATGTGATGTTTTGGCTCGTTAATCTGAAAATCCTTTTGTGGTGGTGGTGGAGTGCTGAGTTTGACGTGTGGTGACGCTTGTAGCAGAGGTCAGAGCCTATCAAGTTATGAAGAAGTGTCACAATAAAGATTTCTTCATAACAGTTCCACTGTTAATCAGCACAGTACAGCCAGTCCTATGTGCATGTTTTTCTGTGTAAAGAATTTAACGAGCACTTCATTTCCTCTGCACATTTTCCTATTTATCACTCATTGTGTGGCTTTCCCACTGACTTCAATTGGAGATTATGTTTAGGACGTAAGGCAGTAACTAGACCTTATTTTACTTAACAGGTCAATGGAGGCAGCAAGGCAGAGAAAGCAGACCTGCATGCTGGTGATATCATCCTGGAAATCAACGGTGAAAACACAGCTGACATGCTGAATGTGGAGGCCCAGAACAAAATCAAGAACTCAAAGACCCATCTGCAGCTTTTGGTGGAGAGGTACAAAAAACACTGATCTGCTTTTTCAGTAACTGTGGACTTAGTTTTACAGATATTTATATGTTAGATATATAAACAAAACAAATGTAGTGCTTGGGACATGCTTGAACATCACAAATATCTTCTATATCCCAAATGGTTTGTTTGTTCCAAAGCCACAATCTTTGTGCTGTGTTCACCTCCATCAAGCAAGCACTGTACAAACAAAACAAGTGATTGTAATCAGGGGAAATGCCAGGATGTATGAGAGCCACTCTGTTCCTTTCCCCGCTCCCTCCTCATAGGCCTTGGTGTAAGATTTGCAGAAACCCTGTTTGAATGCTACTGAAAACGTTTCCTATGAGTCCCTGCTTCTGTCGGCTGGCATTTTGATTAGAGATCCTCCCTAAATTCTGCTGTGGTCTGGGTTGATCTGTTTGTCTTGTTCACTTATGGCATGCAAACATCCACTGAGACACACTCGCACACGTTTCCACAGATTTCCTTCTCGGATGTCCTACGTCCATGTGAGTGAATTTTTCCCTCCTGACCTCATGTCTACAGTCAAGCCAAAAACACCATTACTCCTTGGCTGCCCGGTACAATGCCACTGTGCAGCCTCCGCCCTGTTGTTGATCACGCAAACCCTCAGTGGATTTTCAGCACCTAAAACTCACCTCACAGCCTTCTTTAGTGTGGTTGCTCAAACTAATCAGCCTTTTGAATTATATTCAGACTCTATGGTGTGAATTTAAAATAGATTTGCACCAATTACTTTTTGATTTCTTGGGCTCAGTTTTTTTTTATTTCATGGCATAGCAGCTGCTTGGTTTCAAAAGATAAGTAGTTTGTGAACTACTTCACAAACTAGTAGTTCCAGCTTCTGTATGAAGCTGGAATTATACAATCAGGTTTTGGCTGTTTTTGTACTGATGGCAAAAGCTTATTTGGGATATCTAACGGAAAGTAACATCGAACTTAGAAAATCTATATAGCCTTCTTCTCATCTCTTAAATCTTTGTAGCTTTTCTTTTTTAACGTGGCTTCTCAGTTTTTGCAATATTGTGACATCATGCTGACTGAGGTCTTCTCATCTTAATTGCACAACCTAAGCTGTACTTTACCACACAACTTTGCTGATTAAATTGAATTTATTTTTTGTAAGAGTACAGAAACTCAGACATTTGGGAGGAGTATTGACAGACAAGTTAAAAGTGGTTCTTGTACGTCTAGACTACTAAATAATTTCATGTGGGGTTGAGTAGGTGGTAGTTTGCAGAGGTTGTAGTTTGATAAATGATGCAACGGTTCTCACACGGGTTTATTAAGAATGACGCTTTATTACCAGCCTGACTACTTAACTCACCTCTAATGTCAGTGAGTTAAGTAGTCAGGCTGCTGGCTCAGACAGAATTGCTTACCGTCATGGCTCTCATATCTTGCCATCTATAACAATAATGCATGACAAACAATGTTATTTGTCATGTTCAAACACCACGAAGCATAATTAGCATGCTTGGTGGAAAAGTGGCAGCTGATGTATTCTTTAAAAACAGCAATCGTTTCTTGACAGATAAGGCATACAGCTTTTGGCCGGACTTAAGTGAAAAAGTATTTAGTTGTCCATTCCTTATTGAACACTCAACACTCACTGTCAACTTTTCTTCTCTTTGGCCCACTCATTGTTGCAGAGTTCAGAGAAGTCCGAGCTCCACAAAATCATGTATCACGGCGCCTAAAGCGCCCCCTGGTGGAGCGCCAGGCATTACAGGACTAGACCAAATGAATGAGTCATGATTATGATATGATTTGGGCAATTCTGTACCAATCTTCGGCGGGCCAGATGTGGCCCGGGGGCCATAGTTTGCCCACCCGTTTTAGTACTAGTCTCTTTTTTTAAGAAGACAACAGCCAAGTATGCTTGAGTATGCAGCCCAGCCAAAGGTCATCACACAGCCGCCACCATTTTTGACTGGTAGACTGTTTATTTCTCAAATGCTGTTAGTTTAAGACAGATTTAACGAGGCACACACCTTCCAAAAAGTTCCACTTTTATGTCAACAGTGCACTGAATATTTTCCTCAACTTGTTTTTTTTTTTTTTTTTCTGCAAGTGTGTCCTTGTTCTTGTTGATTAACAGTGGTTTTTGCCTTTGATCCCTCATATGGATGTAATTAATGCCCAATTGCTCTTTCTCTCTCTCTTTTTTCTTTTTTTAATTCTTGAATTTACCTTGATTCTAGTAAATACCCATGTAGTTGGGGGCATTTGCAGCTGTGGAAGTCTTCAAATCGAGTTTTTCTTACCTACAGCAGGTCATCAGTGAGAAATGGCAAACAGATGGTGCATTAGCAGTCAAATTCCTACCATCTCTCCTCTGAATGCAATGTGTGGACATAAGGCCACTAGAAGGATTCCTTCATGGCAATTTACCACAAGCATCCCAGCCTTGCTGTGTGCTTCTCCACATTGGATCCACCAAGAAGCTGACTATTTACGGCCCTTCAGCTGACTGTCATTTTCATGTTTGTTTCAGGGCCTATAATGTTCATGTTTAGAATAGAAGTGAAGTCCAAAAAATTAAGATGCACATTGGATTAGAATATATGCAAAATAAATATTTCACAAATACTTGGTGTTCTTTTGAAAATGGTTACTTTCTCCTTTTCAGCATAATCAGGAATACATCAGCATCTTCATAATTCCATTTAGACCAGATTTACATACTCAGAATATTTGTCTTGCCTTAAGTTTCTGTCTGCCTTACATTCCTTTTAATTCAGCTGTAATTGGAGCAGACCTTAACCCAGGTGCACAGCTGTGAAATTAAACTCTGGGTTGTAAGGTATTGACTTTAAAATCCATCTGAATTCTGTGGTTTTCTTCTTTTTAAGACCTGAGACTCCCAGCTCTCCACAGACCAACGGCATCAGCACCCCTGAACAGCTCACTGGACGCTTCCAGGTCAGTGCTGAAACTCTGAGGGACTTTTCATGTTTTATTTGATCTGATGACTTGACGTCAAACAAGTCAAGTGTACCATACTTTTAATGCCATGGGAAGCTATCATATACATATTAATATATGCCTTATTATAACTACAGCAGTTTTTGCTTCACTTACACATTGCACACCCGTTTATTGCATGTTGTGCTTTACTGTCAAGAGGAAAACAGCGAAACACACAATAGGAATTTAGTTATTGTTCTTTTTTATCAGTGAGATTTCAATGGCCTTTTTGCAGTTTTCTTAAACTGTAATCAACTTTAATGTAACTCCAATCAAGTTACATTAAAGAGACAGGAAATCATGTCATTTTTCTTTCCTTTACTCTTTCTTTGTGCAGGAGGTAGTCATAGTGAGTCGAGACGAGAACCAGAACTACAGTGAGTATAAAATCTCCAGTCCTACGTCACAGTCCCCAGGACCCTATTCATCATATTCTCCTGTCAGCCCTGACAGAAGAGGGGAAAGACTGACACCAACCATCAACAAGAGGTAGCTATTGTTACGTAATACTGTAAAATATCAGTGTACACCGTGTTCAAGCATGCAGATTCAAATAGATTCTGTTCCTAAAAGATATAGCCACATAGTTTCCGCCAGAAAACTTGCTAAGCTTGGTGGTAGGTGATCACCAGCGACCCACCATGTTTTTGTGTTAACATTTTCTAAAGTTGTTTTGAGCTCTGTTTGTTCACAAATACAGCTCAGCAAAAATGAACCAAATATCACTAGTTGTTTTTAGTCTTGGCCTATTAAACGTGTCCTCCTCTCTCAGATCCCACCAAATCTGTATTGAAACACTGTTAGTCAGGATAATGTTCTCAGTAGGAAGAGAGTGTCCCTGAATTATATCCTGCTTCAGGCCCCATATTACCTTGGGCCAGCTCCAAGGATTAAAAGAAATATTACCAATATTTATTGTCCATTTTAGGTATGCATAAACTAAATATTCTTAGGTATAAGAATTGTGGGACAGTTGTTTTTTGTTTTGTTTTGGGCATGTGCACTGACTGATGGCACCTTTGAATTTCATTGTTCTTGTGACAATGACAATAAAGAATTTATCTCATCTTATCTTATATTTCTTGTATTAATATGTTTAATATCCTTAGTAATGTCTGGGGCTTGATGCAGTGTTTTGATTTGCTGGTAGTGGTTAGTTATTTATCCAAGCAAATAAATACTTTGATAAAAAAAACATCAGTCTGTTATTTACTGGTGGTGTGGTTCATTTACGTTAACTTCATCAAGTTGTAGACGAAGACATAGAGCCAAGTGTGTGACAGAACACGTATTGAGCAAGCATGTGTGAGATACAAATGCACACAATGCATCATTCTACTGAGCACCTTCCTGAAGGGAACATATTAATGCTGGTATAGGCAAATCTGCTCTGCAAGAGTTCGAGTGAAAGGTGGTGTGTGCGGTCCGTGCCGAGTAACAAAATTTTGAAGAGTAAAATGACCAGGTTTTTTGTTCTGAGCTGAGTATGCGAATGCAGGACGCGAATGGTGCAAGTAGTGCGCACCCCTCAGCCTGGCACCCTCTTTGCTGCGTCAACTATAAATCTATGTAGCCATCACTGTTACTGGTGTATCTAGCCTTTCAGTAGGAAAAGTAAACTTTGGAGGACTGCCATGCTTTTAATACACTGGAGGAAACCCTGAACCAAGAAGGTGGGGACAAACAACTAGTTTAGGAATCCTTTTATTGTTACAAATAAAGCAGCATATAACATTTCAGAAACTCCACACTCCTGCTAATGTTGCTCAGAAAAGAGTATGTGCAATAACAAATATAAAAAGAACTTCAACCTGTCCCAAAAAGACCATGAACAGAGTTGAGCGTCTTTCAGAAGCCCAGGTATTCAGAGCAGAAACAGAGCTGTATTTGGACAAAAGACACCACCAAGTGCTCTCTTGACTCCACAACAGGAGAGTCAATAGGTATGCGAGGGACACACAGAAGGTGGAGCCATGGGGTTGTACTGTTGTAACAAAAGATATGCACAGGATATCACATTCCTTCTTTTGCATTGAGTTCAACAAAAGGCAGAATGGGGAATGTTCACCATAGTTTCTGTGTGTGTGGTGCAGTTGCTCGCTCTCCTGGACAATTTTTATTGGAAACAGTTTGTTGCTTTTGTCTGGACTCATAAATGTTTCATCCCAGCAGTGTTTTGTCATCAGTTTTAAAATAATAAGTAAGAATCTGCTGCTGAACTACTGTAGATTCAAATTGTTCTTGCTTTGTAAGGATGTGAAATCAGACAAAGGCATGATGGTTAGGACATTTTCTGGGGCATAATATGTTCTTAAATTCCCCAAAACTACTGCAGGACAAACAAAAAAAAAAAAATACAAGAAAACATCTTGTTCACTGTTCCTATTTAATCTCTTAAATAGGAAAACATTTCTCATTTTGTCAAGATGAAGTGAAATTAGAAGGGTTTTCAAGATCTTGCACAAAAAAAACTGACATACATTTTTCTTCAGCCTACATCAGTCAGTATTCTGAAAAACAACCTTTTGCTGCAGTTAAAGCTGTAAGGAAGACAAAGCTGTCTTTCCTTACAGCTTTGTGCATCTTGAGGCTGATTTTTATTTTTCCATTTCTTTTTCTGGATTTGCAGACATCGCTTTTGCAAAATACTCTGCAAAATTGAGATATGGACTTTTGACTAGAACATTCAAAAACATTACCGTAATTTGCTTTGATATAAACTGTTGGTTGTAACTCAGTGTCCAGGAAAGTTACCCTCTCTCCCAGTTTCAAAGTCTTTTGCGGCCTTGGTATATATTTTTACCTTGAACTTTGACCAGCTTCCTTGTCTCTGCTGAAGGAAAGCATCCCCACAGCATGATGCTGCCACCAAAGTCATGTCAACAGTGTTCTCTCCACTTACTCTACTTTTTGTTGGTTGCGTTACGCTGAAGTATAAAGTACCAATGTGGCGAAATGAGGAAAAAGTTTAATGGGGGTTCGTAAAGCCACAAGACACTGTATGCTGGCTGACTTAGGAATTGTTATGCATCAGTGACTTATTTTTGTCCATATTTTACAGTGTGCAGCTGCGCTCATGGTCACCAGAGGATAAAAACAACCGTCTGTCCAGGCCACACTCTCAGGTTTGTTTCAGACAAACTCTTCTTGGATTTTCTTGGAAATATTGCCATCAGAGCAGATTTTTACTTGTCTGAGATTTATGTTTATGACTTGTCCACCATTTCAGTTGCTAATTTATGTCTATTTTATAACAGTGTAGATGTTCTCGTACTGTAAAATGCATTTAATTAGAATTGGGAAGAATAAAGTGTATATAAATATTTTTTTATGTCTTAACTGTTTCCAGTTTTCTGTGGTTTTTGGTTGAATCTCTGTTTTTTTCATTCTTTCTATATTGAATATAAACACCAGAATTACTGCCTGGGTACATGCAGCCTATACTGGCTCCTTGAAAATAAATCTGTCACGCATATGTAGTTGAAGTTTTGGACTCGTGTTCACTGAGAAACATGTTTTTTTTTTCACCCTCCTTTCCATATTTATTTTAACTGCAATGGCCCAGTTTGCAAGAATAAAAAATTTTAATTCTTTGCTTTTCCTATTGGGTAGTTGGTCTCCGATGCCACAGAAGGTGCCCTAAAAAGGGTTTGTGGACAGTCTGTTATATGCGACAGGAAAGGCAGGAAACAGGGAGCTTTGACATTTTTATAGCAGGGAGTGTATAGGCTTCAAAGGTCAGCCTTTAAAAATATTTGGCATTATGCTTTACAGCAGTTTGGAGCCATTCAGAGATCATTTCAACAAAAAATTATGGCATTGTGTCAGAACAATGCCTTAACCTTTGACTGTCTGAAAGGAGACACATTGTTCTCCAAGCATGGCAAACGAGAAGTAAAATACAAACTTGGGGTTCTAAGAGTTCTTGTAATCTCTGCTGTGTCTATTTATCCTTTCAACAAAAAAGAGGGGGAGACCAGGGCATCTGGAAAGACTTCATTGAATTAAAGAGAAAAATGTTGTGGGAAAGTTCATCACAAGCTATTTCAGCTATGCTTACATACTTGATCTCATACATTTGGTCCCAGTAGATGACAAAACATGTGAAATGACAACAGAGGGGGAAAAAAAACATTCACGACCTTTTGTGGTGGCTCAAAAAATTCCAGACATTTTTTTTTATAACTTGAGATAAGGCATAAAGTTAGATAAATACGCAGAGGTTTGAACTTAAAAAACAATCAAGCGTTCTTTTTAGAAGGCAGCTGGCTGAGAAGGTCCAGTTCATGAGATCATGAAGAGAGCATGGACTACTTGCTTGTTGAATCTATGCCTATAATGATTTTCTGAGACTGTGCTGGAACTTGGGTCCAATGGGTGCAAGTGGATCTTGAGGATATTGAGGTGTTTTCTGTTTTCTTGAAAATCTGTCCGATAATAACAGAAGTTAAGGATTTCGGTCTGAACTTTTGCATGTGTTAAAACTGGCTCCCTGCTCATGTGAGACCTGCCAGGAGAGCAGAAAACGTCTTTTGCAGCAAGAGATGAGACCATTGTTCTGCGCTAGAGTAAACGATTACCAGGCATTCTTTCCAGATGCCTTTTGTGCAAAGCACACAACAGTGCTGGCCATCAAAGTGGTAGGAAAATGATGCATAATTGGAAAAGTCTGGTGATCATTATAGTTTGTTATATATATTATATACGTATATCATGAATAGTTCCTAATGGTGTGGAATCTCACTTTATGGACTTGGTACCTTCAGGTTTTTCTGCTCAATTTATAAGGATAGTTTAGTTTTGGAGGGTTTTTTTACATGAAGAAAAGCAGTGTAGTTGAGTATTATTAATCCCCTGTGTTGTGTTTTCCATTTATCTGATAGTAACTGCAATGTTTCTCAATGAAAGCAATAGTTCTTGGGGAATTATGAGCTGCTATAGACCAGCTTTTGCCACTTTTATACTTAAGCCCTGAAGTCAAAATGAGTTCACACTATTTAAACACAATCTTTCCTTATCTCTCGTGATTCAAAAGCCAGCCATTTACTCAGCTGGGTGATTTGAGGTCAGTATAACTTAAAGAACAGAGCCTTTTGTCACAGTCTGAGATAAAACTGGCTTTATAAATGTTTCAACAATTGAATTAAGTTGTTTTGATAAACTCATTCCCCTATTTATATCTTATAAATGTTTTTTGAAATCAAAGTGGTTATTTTAATTTTTTTAATTAAATATTCTGATGCTCAATTTTTTTAAATTGAGACTTCACATTTGAAAGTTCAGCGACTTAAAAGCACAACTCGTCTTTTTGAGAAGTGATTTATTGAATTCAGTGAACTGTCTCTGTTTCATTAGGAATGATCTAACAAAAACATTGTGGTGCATTTTGGGAACTGTAGGAATTTTCCATGCAGCATTCTGACTCTAGGCCAGGGGACATTGGTTTGTTTAGTTGCTGAAAAAGTATTTGCCAGCAGCTGGTTTGCTACATCTTCTTTTTAAGCACAATTGTGCAAATTGTGGCTTGACTTACCATCAGGCTTGAAATGGTGCCTTCTCTAACTAAAGCCTTAAGTAACCCACTGAAATATTAGAGTAGGGCTTTTTGGCATTTAAAACCACATTCAAAAACCCACAGTGGGGTTCAGCTTGATGTGGCTTTCTGCAAATCCTGGAGGAGAGAACTGGGAGTCAGCCATCTTAAGGGCACATTAAGAGCTATGTTTTGGTGGAAGGAAACATCAGAAAGCTTTTTGGGAGGAAAGCTGCTTTTGAAACAAGCTAACATGCTTTTGATATTAATGGAGTTTCTATTTAATCTGTTTGTATGTCTTTAGCTTTTCCTGCATCTGAATCCTTATGGTCCTTTGTCCTAAAGTATATTTTTACCACCAACTTTATTCCATCTATTAATGTGCTGCCAAGTATTTTATTTATAGTAATTTAATATATATTTAGATTTTGTTTTACCTAACTCGGTGGTATGATTGATCACTACCTTGTTGTGACGGTGAACCTCTTACTCCAGCTCCATACGAGTAGATTTCTTTCATACGGCTTGTTTGGGGAAAATGGCTGGGAAGATTCCTACCATGGCTTCATTGTGCATTATGCTGCTCAGGCTGGCAGAAACACTGCAGCCCAATGAGTGTGGAGATGTGGAGAGTCCATGACAAGGCCTTCTGTCCTGCGTGAAAGGTGCAAGAGCCCTGCTGTATCAGGTGATCAAGCTCACTGAAAAAGCCCCTAAAAGGTTTTTCCACCCTTCACTTGGCTTCCTGAGCGGAGAGAGTAGGATGCGCAACAAGATCCCCTGTTTTCCATGGTGTTGGATAGCTTGAGAAAAAGCCCTTTGACAATAGTGGCTGTGATGGCTGTGGAAGCCTGGTGCTGCTTTTCCCTTGTGTCACAAGGCTTGTTGTTGTGCGATGAACAGAGAAAGGGGAGGCGACTGGAGGGGGTCGAGGTGGAGCAGAATGGACACCAGGGAGCCTCCTGACATTCCCAAGCTGTCCTCAATGTGAAATGTTCCTAATTTGGATTTTATTGTGCCTGCAGCATTACCCAGAACATGTGCATAATAACCTGAAAGGCTTAAGATTTCTTGCCTAAAACTAGTGCTGCATTTTAAGATCCAGGTCTTGACTTTTTAATGTATTTTATACACATTGTAATGTATCTAGTCACTAGATTCTAGTGCTTTGCAAATGTATTCATGTTCCAACTTTTCCTCTTTCCTCTACTTTTGACTTTCTGCTGTCACAAACCATGAAGCATTTTTTGCTCATTCAACTTTGCAGCACAGCATTTAGATGTGGCAGACTTTTTCAGACTACACCAAAAGCCTTGCAATTCTAAGTGCAGAAAAATGTTGTATACATATTGACTCAGACGGGCTGATTACAATGCACACCTCGATTTTAGATAAAAAATTTTTTGAATTTAACTACAACTGGTTTTCAATGCAGTAGTTTGCATTTGTCTGTCACACACAATCTTTCTATATACAATGAAGATCGTAATCAAAATGTGGGAGTTCAAAGGGTATAAATACCTTTGCAAGGCACAGTATGTTCTTCAGCATTGGAAGTATCAGACCTGCTAAAGTGTCCTGAATCAACCAAACGCTGCACCCTTAATACAAAACCCTTACAAACCTCATAGATTTGGATGTGTTGCATAATATTAAAGGAAGTGTCTATGTGGGGGGAAAAAGTTTCAATTTCAGTCCAATATGGTTTTTGACATATGTGGTGTTTTGACTTGTCATGCCAGGATGTGCTTGACTTGTTGTTTTGTTGCAGACTTTAATATCTGCTAGCTCATCACTGAGTCAAAAGGTAAATATTTCCTAGATTCCTGTAAACTGAGATTATATCTGAGGCAGTTGGTGACTGTCATGATTCAGAACATTTGTTTATATCATCAAGAAGTGGCCACAAAGAGATCTTGATTGCACTGAACAGGGCCAAAACAAAACGACTTCTCATGAGACATGAACCATAACTCGGTCATTATGTCTGAGCTCCCGGTCTGTGTTTTTAAGGATCCATTTTGAGGTTAGGAAGGCTTGCCTTTGTGGCTCGCCTGATGCTGCGCTGTGACACAACAGTTGCTGTATAAATACTCCTTCAAGCACAGCACGGCCAAATATGTCAGGGTGACACACGCTTTTAGATAATTGTAGACCAAACATTTCCTCTCTGCTAAATTCAACTTATTACTCTTGGCATTGAAATGTGTCACCACGAAGCACTTTGTCCAAAGATGGAGGGGTCAGCCTCTCCATAAATGATGTCGCATACATGTCCAGAGAATATTAGCAGGCATAGCAGCGTAAGGCTTTGTATTGGTCCATTTTCAAAGTTATGGTGGTGCAAAGCTGTTTGGTCTTTGCTTTGAAACAAATCTTTGAAAAGATTCAGACGTAGAAAAAAGTTTATCTGTGGCCAATCAAAACCTTGTTGGCTGTGGTAGAAAATGTTTGCTGTTACTTGAGGAAACCTGAGATAAATTCACTTTATTGGAGTTTCTCGTTTGTCACAAAGTACACAAATGCACATGTTTTCCTTGACGATGATGGCTTTGAATGATCTACTATTTCAGGTCTGCTATGCCTGCTCTTCCTGTTTGGTTTGGCATGTTGTTGGGGTGGGGTAAGCCAAGCCAGTGTCCAGGGAATGCTACTGGCTGTGGTTTTAGTGGATGGATGTTTTCTTCTCCTCTGCACAGTGAGCTCTGTGACTGGCCAGTGTGAGGCCTTTTCACGTGGACTGCAAGCCGTTAAGCCTGGGTCTATTGTGGCCACTCCATGGGCAGCATGCCTGTCCTCATCCCCACTGACTGATGAGCCTGTCTGTTTTCCTTTCCCCTGGAGTGGAAGAGCAAACTGGGTCCCTGTTTGGTTCCCTGAGCTTTCCAGCCCTCTGGGTGTGCACATGAGGAATAGCTGGCCTTTTGCATTTTATTGGGAGCTGTTGGTGGGAAGGAGAGGGCTCTTTTTGTGAGTCGGTGCCTTTTACGAAGGTGGCTAAGGGGCGATTCATCATTCCACAAGCTGTTCTTGAGGCAACAGCATTAATAAGGAATCCTCAATGTATTCATTCCAACAGAAACAGACTTTATGTCCCATAGTTTTATAGTAGAGAACACCTATATTTGGAAGACACTTTAAACTGAACAAAATTTGATGCGTATCTTAAGTCATTTGTGAAAATTTTCATAAAAATTCAAGGATTTGGATTCGAAACTTACACCTATGCCTGATGTGGGACACCAGATCTGATTGGTCAAACCAATTAAACTAACTTGATAAAAATACACAAACTGTTATGAATAATATGATTTAACATACCAGTTGATGGCTATAATGAGGCAATTTGTTGTTTGTTGAGTTTTATGAGCAAGAAAATGAGCAGGACATAAACTAACATGACTGATAGTCTGCCATCACTTCTTTATTTTTCCTCTTTGGCTATTGTAAAAATAAATAAATATTGGTCATGTTTAGAGTCTTTCTAAGAAGCTAGCACATTGTTTTCTGAAGCCATTTCCTGAGTCTCACCTAGTCTTTTTGTCATACATGGACGCGGTCAGATCTGTAATCAGCTCACTCTATGGGTCTGCATCCAAATTTGGTTTAAAATATACAAACTTGTTTAACTGCGACTGAGACTTTGAATGTACATTTTAGAGGGTTTTTTTTTTCTTCTAATAGATTTTTATGCCATCTGGCCTTTCCATCTCTTCCCAATTTATTATGGAATCATGTATAAATTAAGACAGAAAGTTTTTAGTGTGTCTTTAGCTTCAGATAAAACTGTAGGATGTATACAGTTTTATCTGAACCATCTAAAATATAGATGGTTCATTTAGAGACTGGGTGAAGGTTTGTGGTTTCAGGCTGCCCATGTTTACCAAGGCATGATAAGAAGTACACAGTCAGTCAGTCATACTAATCACTGATCTGCTGCAGTTTAAATTGCTCATGTTTTTTTTAGTGTTAATTTGTTTTATGGTACTATGCAAATCTAAAATTTATAGTTGTAAAGATGGGATTAAATAGTTTTTTTTGTGACTTTGTTGTAGCTGATGGGGAAATGTCTTTTTAATATTTGTTTACTTAAAATGTTATGCATTCCTTTCCCCTA
The DNA here is from genome assembly GCA_903066815.1 of Brachyrhaphis roseni. Taxonomy (NCBI): domain Eukaryota; kingdom Metazoa; phylum Chordata; class Actinopteri; order Cyprinodontiformes; family Poeciliidae; genus Brachyrhaphis; species Brachyrhaphis roseni. The sequence goes on from CAEFZY010041650.1 coordinate 60,243, forward strand.
TCCTGAGTCCCACACAAGGATTTCCATTTATAACCCACTGCTGACTGCATGCTTGACTCAAACCTGTTGTAAACATTTACTTATGTATGCATATTTTTCTCTCCCAAATTCAGATTTTTATTTTTTTTTATTTTTATTTTTTTTGCAGGGTATTAAAAGGCGTGGGTCCCTCCCCCATCTTTACTTGTTTCATTGTGATTTTTATTTTTTACAGTGAACATGTTTTGATTCTTTGATAAAAGTAAGGAGATTTGTGTGACCATTTATTGTCCCTAATGAGCTACAGATGTGTAATGAGCTTCATATCCACTGAAACCGTTTGGGGAAAATTTATTGAAGAAATTGTTTCCCATGGCACCAAAAATGTGTAAATAAACGTTCAGACGTGTATTTAGCCCTCAGATTTTTAATGGTAATGTGTGGTAGAGGCTGACTCAGACCACCTTACTTCAAAGCTTATTTATTGTTCTGAGCTTCAAGAACCATATATGGTGCATAAATGAGTAACAAAATTCAAAGTATTAGACTCACTGCTAAAACTATTTCAACAAACTTTTGTCTTTAAAGCAGATTTCCAAATTGCTCACTAACGATGAAAAACCTTAAGTTGCTGTCCTCAGTTCTCGCCTCTTCACAATCTTAATTTTCTTATTGTGCCACAACATATTTGCACAACAATGTTGTTGGAGATTCAGCAATCGTCTTCAGAGAAATTATCAGATTTTTGTCCTCAGACCTAAGTATTCATAGAGGTATCTGGTTGATTATTGTTGCTGTATAATTTAAATTGTAGATAGGTGTGAAATGGCACGTATTAATTTACATTATTATGTCTTATGCATAGTGCAAAGTGATCATGTTATCTTCCCTCCACTGTTCATATACCCTCTGAGTTTACACACGTGTTTTATATCTGCAGCAGTCAGATGGTGTACGGTTGCTGTGAATTAATGGAGTGAGAGGGATGTATTAGCCCTTTTAGCCCAAAGATCTGCCACACTTTATTCCTTGTTATTGAAAAGTGAACTGTCATCCTTTGCCCAGAATTCATATGTGGAACACTTTAGAGGATTGAAAAGACTTTGTCTTGCTTCTAAAACTGAATGTATTGCTGTAATAGTTGGACCCTGCCGTGAGGTTATGATGGATACCTTTGATAGGAAATAAAATAATAGTTCATGAGAAAATCTAATATTTTTAAGCAGTTTTTTTTTCCCTGTGTGTTGGGCTGAGTCATTGTTTCAAGTAGCTTTATCTGAGCTGTCTTTGGCATCTACCTAATCTAGCTCAGTGGAAGGTAATTGCTGGTCTGAGCTACTGGGACTGTATGTTATGCAGTATTATCTTCTTCCTGCTATCTGTGTTTATCAGAGTTCCCTTTAATATTAGCACCTTGTGCCCAGCAAACAACAATGGCCATGGTTTGTTTAGTGTTTATAACGAAGCCCTTCGTAGGCCCTTTGGATATTTTCTAAAATAAGGTTTGCATACATTAAGCTCTGTTCCTCCACTCCAACAGAAATGATGATGGGTGCAGCCAGATCGTTCTGCTGTTTATAAGCACAGCAGAATAATCTGGTATTACCATCAGGTGCTGGGTAGATGGATCTGGTAGTGTTATGTACACAAGACTTCACTGGTCTAGTAATTTTATATTTGCAATAGAGACTACACTTTATGGCTCCTGTAAAGATACATCGTTAGGATGTAACATTTAAAAAGTTAATGTTGTTTGAAGTGAAGATTTGCCTTTTGTAGCCATTATGTTTTTTTTATGACCAGGTTTGAAAATGGCCACCACTGTCCGGCTTCAGTTTTCACATGAAGTCTCTCAGTAACAATGGGTGAAGTAAAGGTTATTTGGTCTTAATCTTCACTCAAGACCTTTACCAAAAGTAGCCTGATCGGAAACAGCATGCAGTCATCCAATTTACTACAGAACCTGCTGTGCTGCTGGACTCATGTCTGTGGTGAATACAAAATCATCAGTTATCACACCATCTCACAGCAGCACTAGACTTCCCAAAATACGAACTGCTCTAGGCATCACTCCTATGCTGCAGCCAATGCCCTGTAATTGAAGCTGCAGGGTGGTAATGATGATGCAAAGTGGTTTGCTTGGAGCCAGACTGAAGTCTCATCTGCTGGCACTGTCCTCACTGTCTCCCATCGGCCTCAGACAGCCACCCTTTTACTACAGTTTATCATTTTATCTGTGTTTGGCGCTTGTATTTTGTATATACAACTTCTGAGTAGTGTGCAACACACAAACTGGCATCCTTATTGATTTGGAGGCCTGCAAAATTCCAGCTTGAAATAGTTTTCTGAAAGAAACTATTGTTTGGTTTCTTCAAACATGTTCCCTTTTCATGGATGAGTAGAGTATAAATTAAATAAAGGGATTATTCAAATAAATGTTGGACAGAGGAAACATCTTTTCTGCAGCTGTCTTTGCAGCACCAACCACAATTTATGGAAAAATTTTGGAGATTGAAAGACAAAAAGTTGCTTTTTTTTTCTCCTTGGCCAAACTCCACACATAGAAATTAAAAAATACACATTTATATATATATATAATACACATTTATATATATAT